>APFE030449263.1:202253-241125 GCA_000404065.3 Pinus taeda | reverse complement strand
TGAAACAAAACTTATGAAAGAATTTGATATTTCTTGAGTATGATTAGATCTTGTGATATCTTTGAGAATAGTTTCAATTAGAGAATCAAATCAAGGTAACATAAGAAATCTATGTGAAAGTCTCCAAATCAAGGTTTGAGTTATGAAGATCTACGATCATTAAAACAAATAGAACTGCAATGATGTTTGGCAACCAAAAGATTTAAGTTATATGGGTTTGAAAGAACCATCTCTGGAGTAGCGAGTATATCTCTTCATAAAATAGAACTGTGAAAAGTATAAGAAGCGAGTGACATAAACAAAGGCTTTATAAATTGTGACACCAAAGGTTCTCTTGATGATATTGACATTTGAAAATGACATGGATGATGTTATTGGACTGCTTAATGGTGAACTAGATTCAGTGATGCTTACACATTGATGATGATTATGCTTTCTCCTTGATGATGATAATGTGGAATTCTTGATGATATGAAGTTAATTAATGCTGACTTGGTCAAGTTTAAGGCGTTGATGATATAAACATGTATTTTTTTGTTATTACTATTTTTTAATGTAAGTAATATTTTTTGTTATTTAGACAGAGTCATTGGCACAATAAGTAATTGAGTAAGTGAGAGTGAGATTCTTGATGTTTGATAATTCTTTAAATTAAAATTAATCAAACATCTATAATCATTTCAGTTTTTTTTATTCTAGCCTCCATTGATAATTACAAAATATAATTATTTTATTTTAAAATGGATATATGTCAACACAATATTGAGCATGAAAGCAATTACACAATTCTCTCATGCTTAGTTGTAAAATGGCAATGTAAATTCATTATGAATTTAAAAAAAGACAAAAATAGACAAACTATTTTATATTTACTTTCAATTACTTTAACCACTCTATATAGATATTTTAATAAAGATTATAAAATTTGATTAAAATTTAATTAAAGTAAAAATATTTCTAAATATAGAAATATGAAATAGGAGAAAGGTCATGATAAATTAAGAACCATTTGATCATATAATTTAAGACAATAATTCACATTAATTAATAAGCGTCAATCAATAAAAACATTAAAATGTAATAAGTATAATAAATTTTTTCTCTAATTTATATATTTACTTATCTATTTATATAGGGTTTATTTGAATCACGTGGTGAAATAATTTTGAAAAGTATAAAGTTCAAAGATTTTTTTACTTCTAATTACTTTACATGAAATTATATTATATTAAGACAACTAATTAAATATGGAGAGCATATTCATTTTTGTTATTTATTATAATTGACACTGCTTTTTCTATTTAGAAAATAGTTTATTTTTATTTTAAGAGAGACACATGTTAACTCAATATTATTAAACAGAAACATAATTAGACATTGTTATTTATTATAATAATAGAAAATTTCCACTGAATAAAATTGATATATATAACATTATATTCACTAACCATCTTCTATTCTTAAAAGAAATATATAAATATCTTCGGCCAAATGATGCACTCAGTTAACTGCGTGTCCTAGAAAGATTGAAAATTTAGTTAAATCAGAATAGAAAGATTTAGTTAAGCGCCTCTCATCAAATGGAAAGTCAAGTCCTGATGGGCAGATAGAAGTGAATTAATTAACGTGCCCTGTATTTATAAGCATGGAGATTGTTTGTCTCTTCACACGTGAAATGAGATTAATACGTTGCATGGCGACGTGAAACGAGATGAATATGTTGCATGGCGACCTGGATGGATAAAGTTGCATCATCAATTGGGTTTAAATCTGCGAATGTAAAAATGTCCTGTGGAGCATTGCATTGTTGACAAAGGTTAGCTGCACTGTGATAACAACGTTGGTCGCCATCTACTGAACGTATAAGGTGCGGAATTTAATTTTATACAGACCACGGCCAGGATTCAGATCCCTTCTTGAATATTCCCGGTTCTGTAGAGCCTGATGGCGGGAGGTTCTGTGCACGTAGTGGCAGTGGGAGTGTCACACGAAAGAGCACAGCAATACCATGGCCGAGTAACGCTCTATGTCATTATTGCGAGCATTGTTGCTGCTATTGGCGGATCCATCTTCGGTTATGATATCTGGTATATATGTAAATAATAATAATGCCATGAATTGATATTCACTTTCAGTTTAGTAAATAATAATGCCATGAATTGATATTCATCAGAAGACAATAATTGAAACCTGAATGAATGGATTTATTAAATTCTGTGCCTGTCCCTGTGCTGTGTTGTGAATAAGTACCTTGCTTCAATGGATTTATTGAATTCTGTGCTGTGTTGTGAATAAGTACAGGTGGAGTGACATCCATGGATCCGTTTTTAGAGAAATTCTTCCCCTTAGTGTATCACAGGAAGCATTATGAAAATGACCATGATACCGATTACTGCAAGTACAACAACCAAGGCCTGGCTATGTTCACCTCGTCCCTCTACGTTGCAGGCCTTGTTGCTTCGCTGGTTGCGTCTTCTATGACGAGGAAATATGGACGCAAGGCCATTACTATCAGCGGAGGTACCAGTTTCATCGTAGGCGCTTCTCTGAACGCCAGTGCCGTGAATTTGGCAATGCTCATTTTTGGGCAAATTATGCTTGGTGTCGGAATTGGCTTCGCAAATCAGGTAAATAAAATTAGCTAGATTAGATTTGCAGGTAACCAATGATTTGGTCGTTTGTCTTTGAAATTCAACTTAGAAGGATTCGGGATTCCAGTTCCACTTAGAATGACTTGGGTAACCTAACCTACACAGAAGTTTTAGTCTAAGCTTTTAGAACGAACCAATTGGGTTTGCATTAGACTTTTTTAATAATAGTTTGGATCTGAATCATGACGTGGGAACTTTTTTAATAATAGTTTGGCCGATTCCAAGGACTTGGGTTTGCACTTGCAGAGTTTTTTATGAGTTCGAATTTGAATTTGAATTTGAATGAATTAATGGGTTGACAGATTTTTCTTTTTTGTTTCAAGGCCGTTCCTCTGTACCTGTCAGAGCTGGCTCCTCCAAAACTCCGTGGAGTTCTCAATATGTTGTTCCAATTGGCCACAACACTTGGGATTTTCACAGCAAATTTGGTTAATTACGGCACTCAGAACATAACACCGTGGGGATGGCGTCTTTCTCTGGGTTTGGCTGCTGTTCCTGCACTTTTGATGACAGTTGGAGGGATTTTCCTTCCTGGGACTCCCAACAGTCTGATAGAACGTGGTCGTCTAGGCGAAGGGCGTGCTATCCTGGAGAAGACGAGGGGCACCAAGCATGTAGATGCAGAGTATCAAGATATGGTGGATGCCAGTGAATTGGCTAACGCCATCGAACATCCATTCAGAAATATTTTTGAGAGGAGGAATGGGCCACAGCTAGTGATGGCCATCTGCATGCCCATGTTTCAGATCTTGACTGGAATCAATTCCATATTGTTCTATGCCCCTGTTCTGTTCGGCACTTTGGGCTTTGGTGCAAATGCTTCCCTCTATTCCTCCGTTTTGACCGGAGCTGCTCTTGTACTTTCCGCCCTCCTATCAATTGCAACTGTTGACAAGTGGGGGCGCAGACCCTTGCTACTTGGTGGCGGCATTATGATGATAGTATGTCAGGTATGAGAGAGGGTTAGCACTTGCGTTTTTTTTTGTTTTTCGTTGCATCTGGTTTTTGTATACATCAACTAAGTTTCAGAGGGTGTAACTATGGCTTCCAACATAACATGCCCATGCCATGCCCAGCAGCAGAATATGGAGAGAGTCTTGGCCTTTCTTTTTTTCGCATTCTTGCTGCTTTGCTTTCTGCTGGCTTCATCAGTAACAATATTATCTTCTTTTTTTCGCAGGTTGCTGTTGGCATAGTCTTGGCCCTAAAGTTTGGAGGAGACCAACAACTATCCAAAGGATTCTCAGCGTTGTTGGTAGCAGCCATCTGTTTATTTGTGGCTGCGTTTGGGTGGTCATGGGGTCCTCTTGGATGGACTGTGCCCAGTGAAATTTTCCCACTGGAAACCCGCTCTGCTGGACAGGCCATAACTGTCTCCTTTAACCTCCTCTTCACATTTGCAATTGCACAATCCTTCCTATATCTTTTATGTACGCTCAAGTACGTGATTTTCCTCTTCTTTGCAGGCTGGATTTGTATCATGACTGCCTTTGTATACTTCTTCCTGCCTGAGACTAAGGGTGTACCCACTGAAGAAATGACTCTTGAATGGAGAAAGCACTGGTTTTGGAAGAAAATCGTTCCATGTATTGATGAGAAGGTGATCAAGCGGCCATATGTGTGATTGAAATCAAGAAGACTAATTTAATTTGAGAGTTTGACTCCTCTAATTTATTGTTATTTGCAAATTTATTGAGGATTTATTTCCACAACATATCATATATCTAAAATCTCATCTAAGTAGTTTCTTTTCTTTTATATATGGTAAAAATCTGCATATCCATGTAACAGTTCAGTATATTTATAAAATGATACACATCGAAATACTTTTATATATGCACCGGCACTTTTATATTTGAGCGTTTATAAAAATACCTCTAAATATAAGTTAAGGATTAAAAATGCATTTATCAATATGTAAAATGTGATTCATTATATAGACATATAAGCACGCAATTTTATGTATGTGTAAAATGTTTCCATATATACTTAATATTTTTGTATTTATATTATACAATAACATTTTTTATATAACTTGTATATATGTATAAATATTATTTTATACAACCGTTTTGCTGACATATATGGAGCTTTTCTTGTGATTGCATAGCATTATATATATATATAAATAAAGTGCTTCCATATATGTATTGTTTGCACTATATGAAAAAATGCTTGTATATGTGCATATTTATGCACTCTTTCATATTTTGCATATCTAAAAGTACATACATATCCACATATATTGAAATGTTTTCACGGAACCACTTCTATACCTATAAATATGTAAAAGCAATTTTCAATGAAAATGCCAACATTCATTTAAAAAAAACTTTAGATTCAAAGGAAAGTATCCATATTGCCTAGAGAATCAGTATCCTTATTACAGAGTTTTAGCAAAAATATGTAGAGTAAATTTAATGATTAGTAAAAAGTATATATTAACTATTTGTATCTAAAATTTAAATATTAATCAAATAAAATCTCTATTCAATTCTTATTATATGAATCATTATATGTTTAAATTTTGAAACTTAATTTTTTAAAACAAAAGAAAACAAACATCTCAAAAAACAATCAAAAGATTTTCTCTTACTGTATAATTTTCTAATCTACCATGACAACCTAGTGGGCCATCCTAAAAGTCTTAATTGAACATATAAAAAGATAAATTTAAACTCTCTAATTCATGGAGACAATATTCATTAGTCAATTTAAATAGTTTAGAAACATGGAAATATTCCTTAATGGACATTGACTTGAATATGACTATTTATCCATATATGCTAAAAAGGTTTAATTAAATTCTCCCTCATATTCCATGATGGGGGTGGATGATTTGGCACATTGAGGTTTTTGGTTGTGAGCCCGCTACCCAAGTGCCTTAAGGCATAATTAAGAGGGGGCAAGAATGGGATACCCGTGACATGCATGGGGATTTGAACCTTTAGGATATTAATGGCACAACATTTGGATACGGAAAGGTATGGCCTATAATTTGTGCGACATAGAAGGAAGGAAATAAGAGTTCGGGAAAAACAACCTCTGAATCTAATGAGAATATGATAGGAGAATGCTTCTTTGGAATTCTTGGGTTGCAGTCTCATCCTAGATTCCATAGTGAAGTTACCTCTTTTTGTTGTATGGTTAGGGAAGTGATGTAGGAAAGGGCATATCTTTGGAGCTATGCATTTGGAAAGGGGAAGAAAATTTCCCTAAGGAAACTGCCTTCGATGCAAAACTAGCAATAGAAAGTTATACCTTGGCTCCTAGTAGGACACGCAAAGGTGGAAAGGTTGATACTTGTGTGACAATTTCAATTAATGGAGGCAATAATTCAGTGATGACATAGTGGAATTTCAAGAGTTTGGAGCAGAAGGAGAAAAATGGAATAGCATACGTGATGCACTAATGGTAAGGAAAGGGTCCTCAGTCCAATGGAAGGTGGTCGCAAGTTTATGTTCTCCAGATCCTTCTCCAAGTTGTCTTAATGGCCATTTTGAGATGGGTAACTCTAGTACCCCTTCTATTTTATGCATACCCTCACAACATTAAGCTACATAGTCTTTGTTATGGTAGTATTTGTGTTCTGGTTTCGTCTATTTACATGTAATTGATGCCTTGGTATATTTTTCTATTAGCTCTCCGTGTTAATGTTGCAGATGCCTTAATAACGACATATCCTTAGTCATTGAAGTGTTATATTAATTCCAACAATAGGAAATCGTCTAGTTGTGGTGGTTTAAAAATTATGAGCCTAACATGGTTTTGGCAGCTTGTGGGTTGGTTAGCATTTACAACTTTATCTTTGTTGGGGGTTGATAATGGTGTATATATTTTGTTTGTTGGAATTTACATAGATTTGGACTTGTGCTTTGGAATTTCTCTTATTCGGCTCTTCTATAGGCACTGCATAGGTTACAATTTTTTATATTATTTTTCTATTCCTACTCCTATATGGAACTTGGACAAGATTCTCCTTAGTGTGATACATTGAGATAGCGTATGTGCAACCAGAGGGGAGGGGGTGGACAAGGACCCTAGGGTAGGAACCAAGCCCAATAACAAGCTCAGGAAGTAGTAGATATATTTTACATTGTTTTCCCCCTTGAAACTCAAAATGAAATTTGCAATATGGAGTCTTGGGCTGAATGGATCATCTAGCTTTATCATAAACTAATATCTTGGCAGATGTTTCTCACTAGTTTCCTGACCGTGGTACTACTAAGGGACAAAGGAAATAGTATATGAATGACTAAGGTTAAGCCTTGTAATATTGTACATACCTTTGCTTTTTGCAAATGTTTTCCATATTAAAAAATTAAAAAATGTAAAGAAGGTATGTCCTAAAAGAAAAATCAAAGCACAAAAAGAATGAGAAAAGGTCAAAAAATGAAAATATATGAACCCCAAAAAACAAAAAGAGACCATGAAAGTGAGCAAGTCTAAATGTGATGCAGGAGCATTTAGACCTAGCCAGCAATGTGATGGTGTGGTCACATGTTGTGGCTAATGAAAGTTTGGAGGAAGAATTGGTTATTTAATTTGTATTAATTTCAAATTATGTAAGTAGTTAATTATTGCCTAATTCTAAACAGAATTGGGAATAAAATGGAAAGTGATCCTGCTTGTGTGGAGATCAAGCCAAGTAGTTAGAATGATTAGTTAGGGTAGGATTCGATTTCTAAAAATATAGTGAATTCCTTCATTTGTGGAAGGAGATGGTTAGCTTAGGCATATATGTATTTTCCTGTATTTTCTGAAGAGAGAGAGAGATAGGATTCACGATGGAATTGTAAGCCTATAGGCAGATGAGGAATAGAGGCCACTAATTAAAGAATCATGCCAAAGAGGAAAGATTCAGGAGAGAAGAATAGTGTGTGGATTGTAATTGAAACAGAGGTCTTTTAATTTGTGTATGTTATCACTCAGATGTCGTCCCTAGAAGTTATCAAAGAAGGAATAGTTCGAGGTAACCACAAGCCTAATCTTTTAGATTCAGGTTCTAGCCAACCTAAGTCCAGAGAGGGCTCTCTCTTTATAATTTAACTTTGTTTTTTAAGTTGGATTTCAGGCTAGTTCTTAGTGCTCATGATGTTTTGGTTTTGATTGGGTGGTGGACATAAGAAAACAGATGGGCGGAACAAGTATTCAGGCCATTGGGCTATGGAGTCAATCAAAGAGTGGCTTAACTGGATTAGATCAATCACTAAAGTAAAAGTTCACAGGGCAGGCTTGCACAGCAAAAAGAAAATTTGCAAGTTCAAATGGATGAGGTAGTCCTATCCAGGGCAAAGGGCAATGAAGAATCCTTAACCGTGATGAAGATGAAGAAAAGAAGGATGATCAGTAGCAAAGGGCAACTAAGAATCCTTTACTATGGACCAAAGGTGGGGGGGGGGTTGGGGGGGGACTACGGAAGTAAGGGAGCAATTAAGAATTCCCAAACCAAGATAGTTTAGTAGAAAATGTATAGAAAGTAAACAGTTAAAACAGAGAGAATTTAAGCTAATTCTGAGATATCATTCCTTGTTTACATTTTAGATTTCATAAGAGACACATGTGAATATTTATAACATGACAAGAAAAGAATATTTAAACATGAAGAGATAATACTTATTTGGTTCCAACTGTGCACAAGAATCCAGTGAAATGTCCTTAGCTTTATTTCATGACCCAGCAAAACCAGTCCAGTCTTGAATACAATAGCTCCTTAGCTTGATATAAAATGTCTATAGAAATGTATTTTAATCCACACTAATTACTTCATTTTGTGAAGTATTTATAAAAAAAATGTTACAAAATATCTCATAACAATATGAGAATTATTCTAGGAAACCTAAAATATCTTCAAGCATGAAGATAGAGACAGATGGAGAACTACCTTCTTGTTGTCCCTTTTATTGTGACTCTGCTGGCTGTTGTAATTCAGATTTGGCTCTTTCAGTTGATTTATAGTTGTGTGCTGGAATCACTTTCTTTATTCTACCTACTGATCCTCTTTACCTGCTACACTTTGACTCTGTTTTACCTGTTTTAATTGGCAACGACATAGATTTACTGTAGTAAGTTTATAGTAAATCTGTTAGTTTCATCCACCATTCACAGCCAGGTAATTTCATCCTTATCATTTTCCTATATATTTCGTCAGCTTTGGTATATTTAGCAAAATTTGGCCCGTTGATGAACAAGTGCTTTACCTCATGCTCTATGAAAAACAGATTTTCCAAACTATCATATAGTACCTTTCTAGTGGGAAGAGCTTTTACCCTTGAAGTACTAGCTTGGCTGTTGGCCAACTTGTTTAGTCTTTCAATGTAATCCTCCTAAGTCATTAGCTTGTCATGGATTACCACAGGACTGGGGAGTCCTTTTTCCCTTAAATACCACACTTTGTCATAAATTTGTCAATATCAACTTGGATGCTTTGACATCTTTTCTCCAAATTGAGCATCAGGTTCCTTTTGGTGAGAACCTTCTTTATTTCTATGATGGTCCTTGTTCTGTCTTCTATGCCCAGTTCATCTAGTTGATACCTGTTTTTGCTGTTCAAAAATGTTATCAATTGGTCAGCTTCTTCAGGCTTATCTCCCAACTCTTCCATTGTCTTGTGGATTGCTTCTGTAGCTACTTTCACTAGTTCAGTTTGTTCTAAAATTACTTGAATAGATGGCCAAACATCATTGATAGAATCAATGATGTTGGCCCAAATAATTTCCTTCATGTCTCTAAGTGGCTGTTGCAATGTCAAGTCCTTTTCAAGGACTTTTATTCTTTTTCCCTTTTTTTGATTCCTCTCAACTTCTTCCTTCTGTTGTATCTATGCAAGTTTGCAATCAGTCTCCAAACTTGACATTTTTTCTCTAAGCTTCTTAAGCTCAATAGCCTAGATGCTCATTTCCTCCATGGCTTTTACCAATTCAGTTGTGTTTTCTGTGGATGTCCCTGAGCTTGTTGATGTACCTATAACTAGCAGAGCTGTAGCTGGTCGAACTGTGCGTGGTAGTGAAGTAGCCAATGTGGAGGGTACTACTGTAGAGACTATAGGAATTACAGTATGAGGAGTGGTGGCCAACTCACTCTATCTAGACTGTATCATGTTATACAACTCTTTCTCTATTTCTTTTAATTGTTCATTTAGCTTAAGGACTAAGTCCATAAGCTCTTCCTCCTTTTGAGTTTCCAATACTTCAACTGTCTGAGGATGATGAAGAGGAGGAATTTTGAGCTGCTTTTTCAATGCAGCTATGTCATCATTTTTCTTTTTAATAATCTTTTCTACAACTTTCACATCCTTGGGATCATGCCCCAGTTCTATAAATAAGTCCTCTAAGGAATTTAACCTGGTATCCTTGGCCTGTGAAGAGGCCTTCTCTAACTGGAATTGTGTTGATATGTTATTCAACGAATTTTGGAGTTGGTGAGCTGCAATTTCCTTGCTGGTCAAGGTGGAGTAGACCATTACCCCAGTTTGCTTGTGCAATTCTATTTGGTCAATAGGATGGATATCCTTTGCCAATACTTCAAAATCTATTTTCAAGTAATCTGCAATTGACCTGGGCTGCTGTGTAGTTGGCTTCATGAAAGTCATCTGCATTTTACCCTCTTTCACATCAAAGGCTGACATTAGCCTTGTCTAATTTGTAGGAGCCATTTTTAGGTAATGTGCATAGCTTTGGGCCTTCAATCTTTCATTCCTGGCCTTTAGTTCTTTATATTTCTCTCTAATGTCTTGGCTCTGGCCAGTAGGAGCCCTGAAGGAGGATACTTCCATGCTCTGTTGTCTTTCTAGCATTTGAGCCTGTGAGTTGGAAGGTTCTTGTGTACCTCCTGAGGGAGTGGTATGCCTGCTTTCTACTCTTTCTGCACCTATAGTTCCTGTTGTTTCTTCTGTAAACTCTTGTTCTGAAAATGGATTCAACCTTTGCCTCTTGACATAAGTTTGGGCAACAGGTATGCTAGTAGGAGTGGCCTCCTCTCTATCTCTCTTAGGATTTCTCTCCTCATTTAGAGGAGTCTATAAAATAGGTGGATTAATCATGATATGTTTTGGCTGAGCAAGTTCTTCTGATATCTCTGGCTATTCTGGTTCCTCTGGCTGCTCTAATGGCTCTTGCTCTTGAGGTCCTTCTTCTACTGTTTTCCCACTACGTCCCTATGATTCCCTCTGAGATTGGGACTCTCCTGGCACCTGTACAAATGAATCTTCATCAAATATTCTTTCTAAATCAATCAATACATTATTGACAACAATTTCTATGCTATCTCGGTCTACCAAAGTGTTTTCCACCCATTCTAGCTTATTTGCATACTGTTCAATTTCAGGAATTCTATGGTGGATATAAGGAGATAATTTTTTCTTTTGTCTCCTATTGCGAATGAACTCTAAAGGGTCATAATTCCAGATAAAAATTTGTTTCAGTTTTAGCCTGTGGAGGATTTCTTCTGCTTCCTTTCCTACTTCCCTACTGTTACATATGAAGGGGCCAAGCTAATCTTTTATCCTAAGTTGAGCTTTCTTCTTGGCCTTCACAAAATGCACCTCATCTGAATTAATCATTTGCCTGTAGTACTCTAGAGCAAACAATCTCATGGGGAGGTATCTGGGAAATTTGTAGGGAGCCAACTCACATCCATATATTCTGATTTCAATGTGGTTTTGGTACAAGTACCAATCTCCCACAATATATTGTTTGGACAACTGTAGGACCCTCCTGATATCTGCATTGACTTTGGGGGGAGGGCTTTCTAATAACATAGTTGCCACTGGGTGTACAAAGAGATATATGAAATCAGTATAAGAATATTGAGAGTCATGTAGGTGGATTAATGATGTCCAGAAGACCATAGATCTAGGGTTGCCTCTGGTATCAAGCTTTGATTGGGAATTTGTTAGCTTGATAATATAGGAAAAGATGATATAAAACTGAAGAACATTTTAACACTCTTTCATTATCCATCCTCATGAATTGATCATGCATTTTATCAGCAATGAACTTAGCATAGTTAAACATGATGGCTGGGGGCTGCCTAGGAGAGTAGATGGACATAAAGGCTATAATAATTTCATCAAAAAATTCACTTGTAGTCTGGCCTAACACACTGGATATCATTTCTATGATGTCTCGGCCAAGATCAAAGAATATAGTCCACATGTAAGGGGGAGGGTGCTTTGGAATGTATTATTCTTCCCCGATGAAGGTATGGAATAACTGAGCATGTTTGATGGAGGTGAGTGTGGGGAATTTGTTAAGAAAATCTCCAACAGAAAGAGGGGTCAGGTTTTGGCCTGGTTGTAATTGCAGCATTTCATTTATGGACTCGGCAGTGATGGTAAATAATACAGACTGGTTAGGAGTCATCACTGCTCTTTGGCTAGGGATATAGTTCATATGGCAATAGTGGATAATCTCTGGGAAGATATGAACTATGGGGAATTGGTATTTGGCTAAACCTGACTCCCAAAGGCCTATTTCGTCTGCATGGTTCAGGTACTGGTCTCTGTACCTGCAGTATAGTTTCAATGGGGATTCTTGGACAGAGGTATCTTTAATTTGAAAATCTTTATTTGATAGGGGGAGATGGTCTAAGTCCCTGTGGGGAGTAGAAATTGGCAGGACATTCAGTGCAATGGGAGCAGCCATCCTTGGTTCTTATGGATTCAAGGACGGGGGCGAAGAGTTTTCAGTGAAATTGGGGAAAACTGGTCTAATTCAGAGTATTTGGAGTCACTGGGCAACTGTCTTACTGAATTACTTAATAATTTAAAGCAATTGAGTCGAGGTTCGGGAATAAAACAATGTTTCTCAACGAATTTGGGTAAATACCTGGTTTTGGCTTTTGAACGGAGTGATGAGCGACTGTGCATAGTTTGTAGGAAGTTCACGTGACTAAAAAGGTGGTCTGGAGTTTCAACAGCTTCAACAGGTTGGTAGTTGGAAGTGGGTTGACGGTTGTACGTGCTCTAGTGCTTACATGGAGGTCTGAGCGGTCTTTTTCACGGTAAAACTAAAAACAATGAGTTTTTTAGTTTTATTCACAAAGTCAACTATTTTGGCGGGTACACGGAGAGAGGGAAACTTGAAATTAAGCGGGGGATGCGACGTTTTGTCATTTAGCGGGAGGCAGTAAGCGGGATCATATCACACTGCCTTTGGGCTTGAGCGGTTTTGGGGGGGAGGCCGCCCGATGCCATTCATCGGGTGCCATGTAGCAGCGGGGTGAATAGTGAAACCACCCATATCAGGTAGGTAAATGTCGGCCTTCGGAGGCAGCCCGATATGAGCATTGACCATTGGATCAAAAGGGATCAGATTGCATGATGATCGGGGTGAAGATTTGTTATGAAGTTTAATGGAGGGGCCCGACGGGGTTTTAATGTGGCGGGATTTAATTAATGATGGATTATGGAGGTTGAATGACGTCGGGAGTGATTTCATTGGCGGGTTCGATTATTAATTGACCACAGATTGGTTAATTAATCTCTTTTATTCGGCGGCGGGTCTTGGTTATTAATTAGCCGTTGATCGACTTAATTAATCCATTACTTATTTATTAATAAAGTTTATGTTTCAAACTTCGAGGATGGGATATTAAAATTAAAGGGGTTTAATAGAATATACATAAAAGGGGCATTTTTGGGATTTAATACATAAATTTAAAGTTAATATGAAATAAAGGCGGAAAATAACTTAGTGCTAAGTACAATGTACCTTTATAATTCATTCGCTTTGCATAAACTCATTATAACTTAGGCTTAGTGTTATTTTTGTGGGTTTTTCATAAAAAATAGTATCCATGTGGGTGATTACTTTTCCTTAGGTAAATGGTGTTTTAACCTTAGGGAAAAGGGGTTTTTTAGGAAAAATGAGTGAATTATGCAGGGGGTGAATGTTTGTGAGAGGAATTTTAGTACTTAGGACCTATAAGTTATTGGGCCGAGGGTTTGGTCCCTCTAGAATTCAGAGAAATGCTCTGAGCCCCTTTAACTTAAGGTTTTAGGTACTTTAAGACTTTCTTGGAAATTAGTTAAGTGAAAAATGTAGTGAATGAGGGAGGTTAATCAATTTGACTTTGTGTGCTTTGGTAAATACTCAATTATCATCCATACTTTAGAAATTTGATGATGAAAGTAAATGATATGATTTAATCTAATCAATCATCATAATTATGCAACCATTCAACTACTTACCCATCTACTCATCCTACCATTTTTTCTACTTTTTATTAGGGTGCACTTAAGCTGGCAAACCCTTATCAAACCCTTTCTTTTCTTTTTACAAAAGAAATCTATCTAAGTCTATCCTTATTACATCCAAGGGCTCATATTAAACAGTTGAGCTCCTTTTATTTTCTCTACCTATCTACTTATCTGCTAAGCTTAAACAGATTGGTTAGATTTTATTCTCTATTTCTAAGCATAAGATTGAAAACATGAAATAGCCAAGTTTAAACATTTTGACTATCCATGGATTGTGGCAAAAGTAACAAGCTGCACACAATCTTCTTATTCTTCATCAAATTAAATGGTAGTGGCATTTTGACTTGCACACTTTCATGGTCTTTTTCTTTCTTGGGGTTCATTTTTCATCTTTTTTGACCTTTTTGATTCTTTTTGTCCTTTGATTTTTCTTTTAGGACATACCCGCTTTACATTTTTTATTTTTATTTTTTAATTTTTTGAATATGGAAAACATTTTCAGAAAGCAAAGGTATGTACGTATTACATATTTGACCTCATCCATTCAAAAATTATGACTCCTATTGGTATAGGAACATAACAATGTAATCGACCAAGGCGAAACTCTGTAATCGTTTTATGTTGAATGAATGATATTATGTGTGTGTGATCAATTATCGAGCCTGTAGAAACCCTCGCTGTGCTTTTGTTTCCTTTGTATGTGGGCGAGTGTTTATTCCTTTGTTTTTCTGTGTTTCACGCATAAATCACAGAAGTGATAGAAGTTGGGGCTTTTTATGTAAACCTCAGTGTTTGATGCCGCTTTACTCCTAACCGTTGGATCACCATATTGGGTCGGCGAAGCTTGTTTTCATAGTTTCGGTCCCATGAGTGTAAATTCAATTTACAATAAGATTTAGCGCAAAAACGCAGTCGGATCCAAAATCCGGACATGAAAATTTATGGACGGGGACCTATATTCTTATCGGGTCTGTAAGGTAGTATCGCAGCGACAGTTTTATAAATAGTAGCGGGTTATTGGGCGGAGGAAAGACGGTAAGTGGTAATTTGGAGTCACTGCCGATTCCATTAGTCAAGTGACACGTAGCACGCGAGGAGGGAGAGAAACCGCTTTTCGGGCGGGTATCCTCCATGCTTCTTTTCCACTCAAAGTTGTTGTAAGCCATCCGATCCATTAGATACAGATCTACAGTGGAGGATTATCAAGTAGGTTTGTTAGTCGAGAATTGGATCGACGGTCTAGATCTAATCGCATATCGCAGAGTATAGTGGACGGTGGATGGAGGCACAATGTTGGCGATGGCCGATATGCGATGTGGCAATATGCCGATAGCAATGAATTGCTAATCAGAGATTGGGGAAGTGGAGATCGGAGAGCGCGAAGGTAGCTTGGAGTAGGCGGAACTGATGATATTTATAGTGGCAGATGAATAAGTTTTGAAATCCGGTTATATGATTGGAGAGGGGTTTTCCCTTTATCCTGTGTATTTCAATAAAGAGTGTTGCCAGGGTTTTTTTAAGGCTAAAAGCAATATAAAAAATTTCCGATAGTGTAATGGTTCTAATAGTTCAAGTGGTCCCGTTTCCTAAAGAAAAAACACTAAGCTACACTCCTGATATATATATGAGGGATGAAGCTTTGAAGGTTTATAAGGGTGAACTAATCCAGAAGGGGTTTTATGGTGTGGCAACCATATGGTTGCATCAAAATGCCACTACTGTTTACTTTTATGCATAATAATGACTGTGTGCAGCTTGTTATTCATGCCACAATCCATGGTAATCAAACTATTTGATCTTGATTATATCATGCTTTGAATTTGATGTTTATAGTTAGAGAATAAAATCTGACCAAACAGTTTACTCTCGACAGATCATTAGATAGGTAGAGAAAATAAAAGGAGCTTATCAGTCTAATCTAAGCCCTTGGATGATATAAGGTTAGAAATAGATAATTTGTTGTATTAAAGAAAAGATAGAATATGGGTTTGCTAGCCTAAATGCACCCAAATAAATGAAGAAAAAAATGTTAGAATAGGTAAATGGGTAAGTAGAAGAAAGGTTGCTGAAGTATAAAGTTAATTGGATCGAAATACATGCATCATGTTTAGGCTCATATTTCAATATGTATGATCAATTATGGAAGAAAAAACAAAGGTTTGCAAGTTAATGTGATTAACTCCCCGTCATTCATTTCACCCTTTACTTACTAATTTCCTATCCACAAGTATGCTCTACCACTTTAAATCCTTCATGTCAAAGAGGCTCAGAGCATTTCTCTAACTTTTGGTGGGACCAGACCCTTGGCTTAATGACTTAAGGACATCAAGTGATAGAATCCCCCTCATGAAATTCATCTCCCCCTCATTACCCTAATAAACCCCTTTTGCTAAGGTTAAAACTCTTTTTCCTAGGAAAAGTAAAAACAACTCCATGTTAAAGCCCTTTTCATTCAAAACACCCACAAAAAACATTTTATCCTAACTATGAAGTGTAAGAACAAATTTTACACTTTACACTATGCTTATGGTGATATCCACTCTTCCCATCACATTTCACATTAATTATTAACTTTATTATATAATTCCCTGATAAAAAGCTTTCCCTTATATTAATTAAATCCCATAAGTAAATACCCCCAACTCTTAGCTTTAATAAAAACTATACATTTAACCCTTATCTCGACAAAACAGACAAATCCCCTCATTAACCTTAAATAATCCCAATCCGCCATGATTAAAGTCCTGCGTCCCCCCCCCCCCACCCCCAACCCCAAACGTCAGTTTATTTCATCCGTGCTATTTCACCACCCAACTGTTGATTGATCATTTTCACCCAAATCCAACGATGCACAGCCATATCAGCCGTGCCCGATGGCCGACCGTTACCCGTGCAATAAAGCAATTTTCTCTGGCCCCCTAACTACTACATGTCATGCTCTAGAGTAGATTAGGTGACCCATCCAAAATACCGCCCAACCTCCATAAGTGGTGTGATGGCTTGGAAAACCACCTCCCCACCAAACCACCTACTGTTCATTTGAAATCACCTGCCAAAAAATAATTGTTTCTTTATAAAAAGGCTGAGAGACCCTTTTTCACCTTTTTTCGCTCGTTTTCTTTGTGAACCTCTGCGAACCAGTGTGATTCCTGCAAACACCGAATTCATCATTTGAACTCTGAATTCACTCTTGAAGAAAGTTGCAGAGACCCTAGTTGACCTCTCACTGTGAATTACTGATGCAGGAGCATCAAGCCAGTTTTTCATTTGTAAATATAGAGTAAAGAGGGGGTGTGATTATTTTGAATATTTTGTTATTTTTAATAAAATAGGGAGTGTTTTTAGGCATAAAATCAATAGATGGGAATAAGGAAGGCTTTTCTATTTTAGAACAAGGAAAAAGATGGGAAAAAACCTCAAGATGCTTTTTACCCTGTGTATGCATTGCATGTAGACACTTAGAGCTTTTAGTTGGGTGATTCTAGCTCATGCTTAGTTTTTATAAATTAGGAATGCTGAGGCATAGAAGAAAGAGAGAGATAGAGAGAGCGGGAAGAGTGTGCCAGAGAAGTATTATTATAATTCCTCTCAGCGCTGTCATGAAGAAGTGATTTCCTGTTGAAATATATGCATGTGGTAAATAAATGGAATGGCCTTTCTATTTCTCGGTTGAATTGCTTGTCTTTGTATTGAAATGCTGGAACGGCTTTACTATTCAGAGCTTAATGCTTTGTTGTGTGATTTCTCTAGACAGTATATATATATAAAATTTGTTTTGGTATTGTTAACCGAAGGGACTGTATGTGCATGTGGAAAGTGTTATGTGTGTGCTATTTCAATAGAACTGTGTTGTATGCCTGTGGTGGATTATAAATGGTGTGCATTCAGAATGATAGATCGGTAGAAGTATGTGGATTTATAGTGTAACGCTGGGCATTGAACTGAGAAAATTAAACCAGTGTATAGTGTATCGATCGCGCACCATAAATCCGTTGACCTGATTTTACTGGTTATTCAAAGTAGTCGATTTAATCGAATCACACGATGAAGATGGTGAGCTTCGAAAATTGAACAGTTCATAATAATTGGGATACCACGGCAGCAAGGGGTGTGGAGCTTGACGGCCGCACTCAAGAAGCGTCACAGGTATAGTTCCATGAAATCCAGCGAAGCAATACAGTGCGTGCGAGTGTCAATACTGTTCACCTGCGCGGAGCCGGAGCGGAGCTCTTCATAAGAGAGTGATCTGTGGGAAGGTCTGACCGAAACTGAAAGGAAGTATTCGTGGGAGGTTTTGAGGTCATTCAACACGTTGAATGGTTTCCATTGATATATATAAGACTCTGGTTAAATTTCTGGGCAGAGCTATATGCATTGTCTTTATAATTTGGGCTTGAGAGAAATAAAATTGGACAGTGAATGATTTATTGAATGATTTATTGAAGATCTTAACTTCTGCTATTGGCAATTATTTGAAGTGCATGTTGTATATGCACAAGTGTAGAAAGATCCTGGATATGCAGGCTAGGCCCTGCATCAAGTGGTATCAGAGCGGGAACAACTTTCTTTGAAGGTTCAGTGTTTTTTGTTAATTGCATGTGATGATTTTTCGGACTGATAAGTATTGATTTACAGGAATAGTGAAGAAATCTCAGCGGGAAGAAGGAGAAGTGAATGTGGCAGAACCTGAAGATTCAATAGAGGTTGAATAAAGTTGCAGATGAGGGAAGCCTATATGAGCAGTGGAGGATGCTCAAAAGGTTTCAGCAGAGGAACTATGATTACCAAAAGGCCAGATTCGGAGGAAAGGATTGGTGAGGTAAGTGGCAGCAAGAGAGTTTGTTGTGGCAGAGGCTTCATGCAACGCATCGCTGAAGAATTTATGGCAATGGAGAAGGCTACTAAAAGTCATAAAGGAGACAGAGGAAGAGGTTCACAGAAATGCCACAAAGATGAGATGACTGCAGGAGTTCGAGAAAGAGAGATTGCAGAAATAAAGGCACAATTACAGGTACTGGAAAAACGGCTGCAAGACCAGGAAAAGCAGGAAGGAAAATGGATCTTTCCACTGAAGGGAAAGAGAGTGATCTGGCGACAATTGCAGAAGAGGTTGAGGCAAATACTGATTGCCTTGTTGAAAAAGGGACTTAGAGCTCTTGCGCCAGAGTTGGAGGTTAAAAATCCCACATGCAGATCTGATCAAAGGAAAGTGTTGAAGGAAGCAGTGAGGACTAAAAAGTCTTGTGGTTTTAAAGCTGATGAGTTGTGTATGTTTGCAGGTGCAGAGGGGGTTTCCATTGATGAAACAGAAGAGGACAAAATCATTGATGATTTCTTGAGTTATTGGCTAAATCCAGATCAGCTGGATAATGTAAAACCGTGTATTTTTGTAGCTGACAATTGTGATGTGATGACAGGTTTTATTGAGGAGGATGTGCCATCTTATGAAACTGTTACAGCACAAGAATAAGTGCTTATGGATGCAGAAGAAGTGAATGAGTCTGAAGCGCAGATAAGGGAGGTAACAGTGGATACTGTTGAACATTTTGTGCAAACTGAGAGTTTATATGCAGGTGATGAGATGGTAGCAACAGAAAGCTGGGATTGTGAAAGTATTGAAGATTGCACAGAAATCTTCTCAAAGGAGATGACAGGTTTATGGCAGGAGTTAAATGTTCTGGAGAAGAGACTAGAAGTACAGAGGATAAGAATTCAGAATATAAAGGCAGAGATGAATGAAAATAAAGAGGTTCCAAAATACAGATGCATTCTCGGAGAAGATGTTGCAGAAGGACAGGAAGTTTGGGAGGCAGCAACATCCATAGTGACAGCTCAGACAACAGTGATGGCATCAGAAGAGGCACTGATGCCTTATGATTTTTATTCTAACAATTGTTTTGTGAGTATAGGTCTTACTGAAGAAGCTGGAGAAAGTTTGTTGGACAAAGAAATTGATTTAATCAGAAGAATCATGTTGAAAGGGTCTCAGAGAAAGACATCAGCAAGGAAGAGAAGCAGCAGCAAAGGAAAGACAATAGAAGATTGTGAAAGTGCAGCTAGTGGAGCGATGCAGAATAAAGTGTGGAGACCTGGAGAAGAACAACAGACAAAAGCAGCGGCAACTGGAAACTTGCAGAACAAAGTATGGGATCCAGGCACATGATCAGGAGATCATGATTAAATTTAAGGTTGGGTGTATGATGCAGGAGCATCAAGCCAGTTTTTCATTTGTAAATATAGAGTAAAGAGGGGGTGTGATTATTTTGAATATTTTGTTATTTTTAATAAAATAGGGAGTGTTTTTAGGCATAAAATCAATAGATGGGAATAAGGAAGGCTTTTCTATTTTAGAACAAGGAAAAAGATGGGAAAAAACCTCAAGATGCTTTTTACCCTGTGTATGCATTGCATGTAGACACTTAGAGCTTTTAGTTGGGTGATTCTAGATCATGCTTAGTTTTTATAAATTAGGAATGCTGAGGCATAGAAGAAAGAGAGAGATAGAGAGAGCGGGAGGAGTGTGCCAGAGAAGTATTATTATAATTCCTCTCAGCGCTGTCATGAAGAAGTGATTTCCTGTTGAAATATATGCATGTGGTAAATAAATGGAATGGCCTTTCTATTTCTCGGTTGAATTGCTTGTCTTTGTATTGAAATGTTGGAACGGCTTTACTATTCAGAGCTTAATGCTTTGTTGTGTGATTTCTCTAGACAGTATATATATATATAAAATTTGTTTTGGTATTGTTAACCGAAGGGACTGTATGTGCATGTGGAAAGTGTTATGTGTGCGCTATTTCAATAGAACTATGTTGTATGCCTGTGGTGGATTATAAATGGTGTGCATTCAGAATGATAGATCGGTAGAAGTATGTGGATTTATAGTGTAACGCTGGGCATTGAACTGAGAAAATTAAACCAGTGTATAGTGTATCGATCGCGCACCATAAATCCGTTGACCTGATTTTACTGGTTATTCAAAGTAGTCGATTTAATCGAATCACACGATGAAGATGGTGAGCTTCGAATATTGAACAGTTCATAATAATTAGGATACCACGGCAGCAAGGGGTGTGGAGCTTGACGGCCGCACTCAATAAGCATCACAGGTATAGTTCCATGAAATCCAGCGAAGCAATACAGTGCGTGCGAGTGTCAATACTGTTCACCTGCGCAGAGCCGGAGCGGAGCTCTTCATAAGAGAGTGATCTGTGGGAAGGTCTAACCGAAACTGAAAGGAAGTATTCGTGGGAGGTTTTGAGGTCATTCAACACGTTGAATGGTTTCCATTGATATATATAATACTCTGGTTAAATTTCTGGGCAGAGCTATATGCATTGTCTTTATAATTTGGGCTTGAGAGAAATAAAATTGGACAGTGAATGATTTATTGAATGATTTATTGAACATCTTAACTTCTGCTATTGGCAATTATTTGAAGTGCATGTTGTATATGCACAATTGTAGAAAGATCCTGGATATGCAGGCTAGGCCCTGTATCAATTACCTCTCACACTTTCAAATTTGGAAAACGTTTAGCCTGTGAAGTATTTTAATTAAGTAAAATTAATTGAAAAATACTTTAAATTTGAAAACCTGCGGCCAAACCCTCTGAAAAATCCGAGTTGCCATGAAAAACCTCTGAATTAAACCTTTAAAGCCAAATTTCAATCCATAAGAACTAAATTATGGCTTCCTCTATTGCCATGGATGTTAGACCTATCACAACTCCACATTTGGACCTGGACCACCTTCCCCTGACTGACAGGGATTTCCAAATTAAGGATACATCTACCGAGATCCTCCGGCTTGAAATCCATTATTTAAGTAGGGACAGATACCTCAATCATGCTGATGATATTGGCCTTTGGGAGTCAAATCTACCCAAATACTAGTTCCCAGAGGTACATGTTTTCCTTGAAATTGTCTATCAGTGCCATGCCTGTTACATTCCCAGCTTGAGAGCTATTATCTCCCCTGACCAAAAGATTTTGTTCACCATTAGAGCTGATTCCATTAATGAAATGTTGCAAATCGAACTAGGTTAAAAGCTAACCCCACTCTCCATTTGGGATTTTCTAGACCAGTACTCCAAGTTGAGCCTATCCAGGTTAGCCCAAATATTCAAGACATTCATTGTAGGAGAGTGGTATATTCCCAAAGATCTCCCTCCATAGGTTTCTGCCCTGTTCTCCGAAAGGGGCAAACAAATCATCACCATGATATCATGTGTTCTTGGCTACACCACTGATGAATTTGTTGATGAACTTGTCCTGGCCTTCATGTTAATTTATACCCCAGGACAACCTCCTACTATTTTGTGCAATTATGCTGAGTTCATAGCTGAGAGAATGCATGAACAGTTCAGCAGGATGCACAATGAGAGAGTGTTTAAATACTCATATTTCCTCTACCATATGTTCCTATACTATCAACCAGACATATTTCTTTTTTCCCTTCAGAAGATGGATACCAAATGCCAGCCCAGGTCTGTCATTTTTTGGACCCCACTGTTGCATAAGTTTCAGTCACCATATACCTATTCAGATTTCATAGATTCTTTTGTTCATCCAGTCATGACTATGCTGACACGAAGCCATCCACCTAGGATAAGTCCAGAGATCAAAAGGGTCCTTCATTTGTCTAAACAAAGCAAAGTGGGAGATTGGTACCTTTACCAAAACCACATAGAGATAAGAATTTATGGTTGTGAGCTTGCACCATATAAACTACCCAAATAGCTCCCCATGAGGTTATTTGCTCTAGAGTACTATAGACAAATAATGAACTCTGATGAGTTAAATTTTGTCTTGCCCAAGAAAAGATCACAATTCAAAGTAAAGAACCAGTTAGGCCCCTTCATCTACAATTCTAGAGAGGCAGGGGAGGAGGCAGAACAAATTTTGCAGCAAATGAAGTTCCAAAAGAGTTTCATGTGGAGTTATGACCCTCAAGAACTTATGACCAGATTGAGAAAGAAGGTCAAGTTGGGACCTTATATTCACCACCCCATGCCAGATATATAAATATATGCAAATCAATCTGAGTGGGTGGAAAATAATGTTGTAGATAGAGACAACACAAAGGTAGATGTGGAGAATACCTTATGTGACTTAGAAAGAAAATTTGATGAGAGCTTGTTCCTGCAGGTACCTGAACAGTAAGAAGCAGCCATGAGCACCCCTCCTATCATGCAGACTCCTCAGAAGGAGGAAAAGAACCCCAAAAGGACCAAGGAGGAACCCTCAAGTTCAGAAATGGGCACATCAAATATACAATATGAGACCAGTCAGAGCAAAAGACCTAGGCTAAATCCTATTTTAGAGCAGGAAGAGATAGAAGGCTCAGTAGATAACTAATACTGAGTTGGATAGAAGTAAAGGCACAACTCCATCTGAGGAAACATAGGGACCATCCACATCGGAGACCCAGATTTTGGAAAGGCAGCTAAGTGTAGAAGTATCCTCATTCGATAGGCCTGTTGATAAGGATAAAGATATAAAATATAGATATAAAGAGATCAAGATGAGAAATGAGAAACTAAAGGCCTAAACTTATGCTCAGTATCTCAAACTCACACCCACTTATTAGACCAGGTTGATGTCTGATTTTGACATCAAAGAAGGAAAACTATAGATGTACTTCATAAAACCAACTACACAACAACCAAGGACATCAACAGATTACAAGAGAATTGATTTTGAAGTGATGGCAAGGGATATTCATCCCATTGACCAAATCAAATTACACAAGCAGGTTGGAGAGATGATATACTCCACCCTCACAGGTAAAGCCATAGCTTCTCATTGGTTACAAAATTCATTGAGCAATATCTCAGCTCAATATCAATTAGAGAAGGCCTCCTCACAGGCCAAGGATACTAGAATCAAGTCTTTGGAAGACTTAGTGATTGAATTTGGACATGATCCTAAAGATATCAAAGCCACTGAACAACTGATAAAGAAGAAAAATGATGACATTATTGCATTGAATTTTGTTTTGAAGATACCTCAGCTGCAACATCCCCAAACATTGGAAGTTTTAGAGAACCAGACTAGACATGAAGAATTAATGGACCTAGTCCTGAAATTGAATGATCAATTAAGGGAGACAGAGAAGGAATTAGACACTTAATTCAATTGAAGCAAGGTGATATTGCCACTACGTCTGCAAATGTCATCCCAACAGTCTCAACAACAATCCCTTCTACGTTGGCAGCCTCATTGGCTCCCACAACTCCCATGCCTACAACACAACCAATTTCAACAAAGTCTACATCAGCAGCAGGTGCATTAGGAGAAGAAGCAGCAAAGTTGGTCAGAGCCATGGAGGAAATGTCTATTCAGGCTACAGAAATGAACAAACTAAAAGAAAAGGTAACAAGCTTGGAAACAGATTAGAAGCTTGCCAAAATTATGCACAAGGAAGAAGTGGAGAAAGCTGCCAGAATGAATGAAAGATTAAAGGTCACGGAGAAAGATCTAACACTAAAGGAACCCCTTTGGCAAGCCAAGGAACTATTATGGGGCAATATCATTGACTCTGTCAATGATATTTCACCATCCATTCAAGTGATTTTTGAATATGTAGATCTGATGAAGATAGCTACAGAAGCTATCCAAAAAGTCAAGGAAGAACTAGGAGACAAGCCTGAAGATGCTACCAGACTTATCGACTTCCTCAACAGTAAAAACAAGTATGAAATTTAGGAATTAGATATAGAGGATAGGACAGAAACAATTTTGGAGGTAAGAAAGGTCGTTTCCAAGAGAAACTTAATGTTAAACTTGGAGGACAAGTGTCAAAATATGCAAGTAGCAGTTGATAGATTTATGGCCAAGTTTCAAATTTTGAGAGAGAAAGGGTTACCGAGTCCCTTGGTCATAAATGACAAGCTCATGAGACAACATGATTATGACAACAAAATCAGAGAGCTAGCTAAAGAACAGGTCACTACATCATCAATTAAGGTAGATGAGATATATAGGAGGATGTTGAAAATCAAGTTACTTGATGCTAAATTATGGGAAAAATTGACTGATTTACTATAGTAAAATGTAGTAAAAAGCTTAATGTACAATCAATAGGGTAAAGGGTAAAGACAAGTCAGCATGATTAAAGAGTATCAGTGTCAAAGGGTATCAGATGATAGCCACAAGTGAATGCAGCTTCTAGCATAAAAAACCAAACAACAAGGCAACATAAAAGGCTAGAAACCAACTATAAAGGCCAACAGCACCAAAATACTAGGGACAGCATGAAGCAGTTCAATAGTTGTCTCTACCTTCTAGCAAGAAAACATTTTTATTTCCTAGATTAAATCTCAAGTTAGTTTGAGATATTTTGTGATAATTTTTGTATAAATACTTCACAATTCGAAGTATGTAGGGTGGATTCTTAGACATTTCTATAGACTTCTTGATCAAAAGACTGTAAAGCTATTGTATAACTGACTGGGCCGGCAAGCTGGATTGATGAATAAAGACAAGATATTTCACATGATTCATTTGTGAAGCGAAGTGCATACAAGTATATCATGTTGTTGTTATCTCTCTTAAAGTTTTTCCACAATCTTTGATGTATTTCTGAATTTGAATGCTATAACTGGAACAATATCTCAGAATTTGTTTAATTACATTTTGTTTTAACAGTTAGGAGTTTAAATGTTTTCAACTGATATCTAAGTTAAGGAATTCTTAGTTGCTCCTTGGTTTAGGTTGTTTCTTGCTAATTCATATCAAAGGATTCTTAATTTCCCTTTGTTTTGATTATGCTCTATTCCTCCTTTATATCTCGGTCTTAGAATTTTTAATTGCTCTATAACCCTGATTAAAACCATTTCATCCTCCTATTCCAAAGACCTGCACTTTACTCTGTTAGCTTTCCCTCTGAACATTCCCTTTAGTGAGTTGATCCAGTCTGACTGCCCTTCTGTTGACTTTGTAGCCCAATGGTCTAAAGACATCATTCTATCCATCTGTTTTAAGGATCCCACCATCCAATCTTCAATACAAATCAAAACCCCCCCTGAACATTCATAACTAGCCTGAAATCCTAGCAAACAAAGCTAAATCACATAAAGAGAGCCCTCTCTGAGACTAGGTTGGCTAGAGCCTATGCCCAAAAGTTGGTTTGTGGTTACCTTGGTCATTTTCTTTCTTCTAATAACTTCTAGAGAAAATTCTGAGTGATAACATAGTGGTGACCATACTGGGGACATCGAATCCTTAGTCCTAATAAGGCTTTAAGAAAATTCTAAATCTACATTATGAGCCTCTTAAAGTCATTTGCTAGAAGTTATCTTGAAAAAATCTCACAAAAACAATTCAAAGTTTTGAAATTCCGGCTTCCAGGAAGACTCATTTTACTAGGGCTAATCCAGACCCAAACCCTACCCCGGTAGTTGATAATCCAACCTAATTTCAAGAAAATCTAAAAAAGAAGAAAGTTCAGTTAGCCAGATACCATTAGTTAAAGCTAATTCATGTCTTGGTGAGTGGTTATTTTTAGAAGAACTTCCCTTTGATGTGCCATTTGAACATTCATTATTTAGAACAAAATCCGAAAATGCACTCAGTGAAACTATTCTAGATCCTAATTTTATTGCAGACTTTGAAGTTCAACAGGCCAACAAATCCATTGATGAATACATTCTAAAATCTCCACAATCATCCATTAATATTGCCACAACCCCTGAGCTTTCTAAAAAATTGTCCATTACTTTGATTTCACCATTGTTCCCTTCAACTTCATCAATAATACCTTCTGAATTCCATTTTTCACCACCATTTATACCTACACTCCCTCACCAACCTATCGTTACCCATCCATCATCTACTAGTCCTGGTTCTTTGTCCACTACTACATTATCCAAGTACCTCAACCCCACATCTTAGCCCCTCCCAGCTTACAGCCATGGAAAATAGATATGCTCCTCTTGTTCTACCTACCCAACTTGGTGCTATGCCAGTAGACAACCAAAGTAAAATTTTTCAATTTGATGGCACAGGACATTACATTGCACAACAACATGTCAACAAGATAACATATTACTTTGAGTTGCACGAGATTGACACAGATAATGTTCAAATGAGACTCTTTGCCCAGACTTTAGCTGGTGATGTTAGGAAATGGTTTAGAGAATTACCTACTAATAGTATTGATAGTTTAGATGCATTTTACCAGCAATTTTTGAATAGATGGGAAAAGAAAAAGAATTCCCTACAAATCCTTTCAGAATATGAGAATATTAGAAGAGGACCTAATGAAATCGTTAAAGATTGCTGCACTATATTCAATAATATATATAACGCCATCCCAGTTAACATTAGACCCCCACCTGACTTAGCATTAATAAAGTTCCCTGATGGTTTTGACACAGATATGGCATACCAACTTAGGGAAAGAAACCCCCCAACATTAGAAGAAATGCAAAGTGTAGTTGTTATTGTTGAAGCTAATTTGTTAGCTAAAAGGGCTAGAGTCAGAAATGAAAGGAGAGGAACTGCAAAGGATGAAGCTTCACCATCTGACATTAAAATAGATAGTTTAGCCAAAAGTATGGAAAAACTAATGGATAGAATAGAGAATATGGAGAGGAAACCTCAATGGGATAACCGACAAGCACCTCTAGTTAGAAACCCAAATTTTAGAAAAAACCAAAACATTGGGAAAAATGGACCGGATCAGAACATTAGGCCTCCTTTTCAAGAAAATTATTGAAAGACATCCCAGCCAGAAGATCCAGAAGAAGATACACAAATTAACCTAATGGGAATAAATGATGAGGACACTATTTTTCTAACCCAAGATGAGCAGGAACTGCACATGCTACAATAATCACAAATACAGTCTGGAGAATCATTTGATTACAAACAAGGATATGATTCTGCCATATTTGAAGTACATAAATAGTATAATATAAGAAGCAAAAAGAATGTTGATGTCCCTGACCAAACCAAGAAAACAACACAAAGTTAACCGAAGAATATAAAAGATGCCCCTGTTTCAAAGATCCTCCAAATTCTCCCTAGGCAGAACCCAAATACTTCTGGCCCCACAATTGTAGATATAACCTCTGATCAACCTTATGCTGATCAACCATCCACTTTTATTCCACCTAAGGAACCAGTGGATAAATATCAAAACATTAGATTTGAAAATCCACATAAGGAAGTCCCCAATAAAGGAAAAGAGGACAAGCCTACTCAAGTCCCTGCTGCAAAAATTCAAAACCTACAAACAAAAAAGGTCTCTTTACCATTCAATCTGGGAGCAGAGATAGCAAAGCTAAAGATTTCAGTTCCTTTAACCGAACTAATCAAGAATGAAACTTACAAATCACAGATAAACTAGTCCTTAAACATTGCGGAAAATGAGCATTACAAATGTATATCCTACCAATGATATTGGGATATCTATTCCTCGATTTTGACCGGAGTTGTTCTTGTACTTTCCACCCTCCTATTAATTGCAATTGTTGACAAGTGGGGGCGCAGACCCTTGCCACTTGGTGGTGGCATTATGATGATAGTATGTCATGTATGAGAGAGGGTATGCACGTGCATTTTTTTTTGTGTTGCATCTGCTTTTTGTATACATCAACTTTCAGTTGGTGTAACCAGGGATTCCAACATAACATGCCCATGCCTAGCAACAGATTATGGAGCAAGTTTTGGACTCTTCTTTTTCACATTCTTGCTGCTTTTCTTTCTGCTGGCTTCTATCAGTAATAATATTATCTTATTTTTTTCGCAGGTTGCCGTTGGCATAGTCTTGGCCCTAAAGTTTGGAGGAGACCAACAACTATCCAAAGGATTCTCAATGTTGCTGGTAGCAGCCATCTATTTATATGTGGTTGCATTTGGGTGGTCATGGGGTCCTCTTGGATGGACTGTGCCCAGTGAAATTTTCCCACTGGAAACCTGCTCCACTGGACAGGCCATAACTGTTTCTGTAAAGCTCTTCTTCACATTTGCAATTGCACAATCCTTCCTATATCTTTTATGTACGTTCAAGTATGGGATTTTCCTCTTCTTTGCAGGCTGTATTTGTATCATGACTGCCTTTGTATACTTCTTCCTGCCTGAGACTAAGGGTGTACCCATCGAAGAAATGATTCTTCAATGGAGAAAGCACTGGGTTTGGAAGAAAATCGTTCCATGTATTGATGAGGAGGTGATCAAGCGGCCATATGTGTGATTAAAATCAAGAGGACTAATTTAATTTGAGAGTTTGACCTCTCTAATTTATTGCAATTTGCAAATTTATTTGATAATTTATTCCCACAACATATCATATATCTAAAATCTCATCTAAGTAGTTTCTTTCCTTTTATATATGGCGAAAATATGCATATCCATGTAACAATTCAGTATATGTATAAAATGATACACATAGAAATACATTTATATATGCACTGGCACTTTTATATTTTAGCGTTTATAAAAATACCTCTAAATATAAGTGAAGGATTAAAAATTCATGTGCCAATATGGAAGCACCTATGTATATGTGTGTGAATTGCTGTGGAATTGCTTTTATGCAACAGTATATGTAAAATGTGATTCACTATATAGACATATACGGATGCACTTCCATATATGTGTGATATATATATATATATATTTTTTATATATATATTATATATATATATTTATAATAATATTTTTTTTATTTTTATTTTTCAAGCATTAAAATAAATGTATATATGTAAATAAAAATATTATTTTATATAAACACCAAATAATTTTGCTTGCATATATATGGAATCATTTTCATATGTGATTGCATATACGTACATATATGACTTCTATGTATGAACATATTTGATACATGCCATGCTTTCATATATATATATATAAACTGCTTCCATATATGGATTGTTTGCACTATATAAAAAAATGCTTGCATATGTGCATATCTATGCACTTTCATATTTTGCATATCTGAAAGTACATACATATGCACATATATTGAAATGTTTTCATGGAAGCACTTCTATACATATAAATATGTAAAAGCATTTCTCAATCAAATGCCAACATTCACTTAAAAAAAACTTTAGATTCAAAGGAAAGTATCAATATTGCCTCGAGACCAGTATCCATATTACAAAGTTTTAGTAAAAATATGTAGAATAAATTTAATGATTAGTAAAAAGTGTATATTAATTATTTGTATCTAAAATTTAAATATTAATCAAATAAAATCTCTATTCAATTCTTGTTATATGAATGATTATATGTTTAAATTTTGAAACTTACTTTTTTAAAACAAAAGAAAATAAACATCTCAAAAAACAATCAAAAGATTCTCTCTTCTTGTATAATTTTCTAATTTACCATGACAACCTAGTGGACCATCCTAGAAGTCTTTATTGAACATATAAAAAGATAAATTGAAACTCTCTAATTCATGGAGACAATATTAATATTGTGATTAGTCAATTTAAATAGTTTAAAAACATGGAAATATTCCTTAATGGACTTTGACTTGAATACAACAATTTATCCATATATGATAAAAAGGTTTTAATTAAATTCTCCCTCATATTCCCTGATAGGGGTAGATGATTTGGCACAATGAGGTTCTTGGTTGTGAGCTTTCTACCCAAGTGACTCAAGGAAAAATTAAGAGGGGGCTAGAATGGGATACCCCTAACATGCTTGGGGATTTGAACCTTCAGGATATTAATGGCACAACTTTTGGATATGGAAGGCTAGGGCCTACACTTCGTGTGACAAAGAAGGAAGTAAGTAAGAGTTCTGGCAAAACACCTCCGAATCTAATGAAAATACGATAGGAGAATGTTTCTCTAGAACTCTTGGGTTGCAGTCTCATCCTAGATTCCATAATGAAGTAACCTATTTTTTGTCTTATGCTTAGGAAAGTGACACAAAAAAGGGCATAGCTTTGGTGCTATGCATTTGGAATGGAGAAGAAAATTTTCCTAAGAAAACTGCCCTCGATGCAAAACTAGCAATAGAGAATTATACCTTGGCTCCTAGTAGGACATGCGAAGGTGGAAAGGTTGATACCTGTGTGACAATTTCAATTAATGGAGGAAATAATTCAATGTTCGCATAGTGGAATATCAAGAGTTTGGAGCATAAACAGAACAATGGAATAACATACGTGATGTAATAACGGTAGGGGAAGGGTCCTCAGTCTAATGGAAGGTGGTCACAAGTTTATGTTCTCCATATCCTTCTCCAAGTTGCCTTAATGGCCATTTTGAGATGGGTAACTTTAGCACCCATTCTATTTCATGCATATCCTCACAACATTAAGCTACCTAGTCTTCGTTATGCTATTATTTGTGTTATGGTTTCATATATTTACACGTAGTTTATGCCATGGTATATTTTTCTATTAGCTCTCCCTGTTAACGTTGCAGATGCCCTAATAATGACATCTCCTTAGTCTTTGAACTGTTATATTAATTCCAACGATAGGAAATCATCAAGTTGTGGTGGTTTAAAAATTATGAGCCTAATATGGTTTTGCATCTTGTGGGTTGGTTAGCATTTAGAACTTTGTCTCTGTTGGGTGTTTATAGTGGTGTATATATTTTGTTTGTTGGAATTTACCTATTTTTGGATTTGTGCTTTGGAATTCCTCATATTGAGCTCTTCTATAGGCATTGCATAGGATACAATTTTTTATATTATTTTGCTAATTCCCACTCGTATAAGGAACTTGGACAAGATTCCCCTTACTGTGATACATTGAGATAACGTATGTGAAACCAGAGGGTAGGGGGTGGACAAGGCCCCTAGGATAGGAACCAAGCCTAATAACAAGCTCAGGAAGTAGTAGATATATTTTACATTGTTGTCCCCTTTGAAACTCAAAATGAAATTTGCAATATGGAGTCTTGGGCTGAATCGATCATCTAGCTTTATCATAAACTAATATCTTGGTAGATGTTTCTCACTAGGTCCCTGACCCTAGTACAAGGGGTATTGGGAAGGCTTAATGCATGACTGACACATTTTAAAATCCATTTATAGTGTGAACCTAATCCTCTTACACCTCCTGGATATGGTGCTAAGATTTGGTGCCTATTACATTTTTTAACGCTTGATTGACCGCTATTTCTAGTGTTTGAACTTTTTATATTGTAGAAACGAGATGTATTTTGATGCATATTTGTGGAATTTATATTCACGTAGGTGGTTGAAAAAATTTGGTTTCCCTTGTGGAAGCTTGAAATTGCCTACATAGGGAATTGTTAAACATTGATGGACTGAATGATGTATTATGTTTTAAATATTTTATGAGGAAATACAAAACTAATTCATATGAAAAATAAAAGTTCACTCATATGCAAATAATTTTATATGATTTCCATTTTGTTGAAGATAATTAAATTGTAGTTATTTAAAAAATGAGATTTAATTTTGAATTTGTTAAATAAATCATGTTCCTTTTTGTTGGATTGTGCATTCATTAAAGAATATACAAATATAGATACAATATTTTGACCATTGGGTTCATCTTTGTTAATTTTAGGATAATAATGGCATGTTCTATGCTTAGAGTAATTTTACTTCAATTTCTTTACTAGCCTAATATCAATATCCAGTTAAGAAATCACAACATCATGATAGTAAAATGCAGATAGAACATAAAAAATAATAGTAGAAGACAATCCAAGACAAGAGGACCTAAGTTATGGCACCAACCAGGGACAAACCCCAATGTTGGGAGACCCTTGATCAATTCTTCTTATAATTATTCATATTTTTAGTAGAGAGAGAGAGTACAATATACAATATTCACTTGCCCAATCACAGTGAAATCAGATCAGTCAAACAGTAGAAACATAAAACCCTATCCAAAAAGTGAACGCTGGTCAACAGGGTGGAATTCTTCCTTCAATTCGGCTCAGTCAAACCCAGTAAAGTCGACCTCCAACAAAAAGTCAAGTCAGTCCAAAAATAGTTTGAAAAATTTGAGTCAATCCTGGTCAACAAAAGTCAAATCAGCCTCCTGCAATTTCAGTCAACGTTGGTCAACTGTTGGAACAAAAAACCCTTCACTTCTTCGCACGTGTGGAGAGCTTCCTCTAAAATTTGTACCCAGTCAATGAAGGAGAGAGAAGATTGTGAGTGATTGAAATGTCCAAATGAGGAGGAGGTGCCTTGTATTTATATGCAAATGTTGAGGATGAATAGATGTGACTTTTGGGCTTCTGAGCCTACATTAGTTTGTTGTTCGACCTTCACAATTTGTCCATAATCAAAATAAAGTCATAATTCCATATGTACATGTTAGAATGAGATGATATTTAGATCAATCCTACACCTCTCGAAGAGAGGAATCCAATAAAAATATGAGTTGCCAAATATGAGCTTTCCAATGTGATGTTTGGACCTAGTTGCAAAAATTAATAATCTTCCAAGGTCTCTTGGACTCCCTATGATAGTTTACATTCCACACCATAACCTTAATGAATTAGGTTTCCAATATTCCCCACCTTAATCCGAAGGGGTGTCTGTGAGTCCAAGAAGAGAACTAAAAGACAAGAGTGCATAATAGCCATTGGCTGGATGTGCTCTCTGAAATGATGGTTTAAGGAATATCACAAATGAAATGAGGTAGCATAACTTTGATTCTTTTACTAATGGTGATTTAAGTTTGATCATGAACTCGAAAAGTGTAGCAAAAGTTGAAATCTTCCACTAGTGGTAGTTTAAACATGACCACCAAATCTTGAACTTGGCTTGATTCAATTCCTATAACAATTTTCAATATGGTTAGAAGATCAATTCTTCCATGAAATGGAAGTCCTCCCTAATGATGGTTTAAAGATAATCATGAACTGGTAAGATGGTGGTTTGAAATTGACCTCAAACTAATAGAACTTGGCTCTAAGGCTTAATGGTTCCTAGAACATTTCCAATTTTTTTTAGAAGTTATTGTCTTATACTAATTGGATGTGCTCACAAATGGTGGTATGAAGATTAATGCAAACTAATTTTGTTTTGATCATGACCACAAATTGATCTGAGTTTGAAGATTACCATAAAAAGAATAATGCTCATAGCTTTGATTATAATTTATGCTTGAGGCTCTGGTTTTGGTTGTTTCTTAGGCTCACTTGCACATTCTTGATTGACAGGGCTTAAAAAATAGAAGCATGAACGAAAATCAATTATATAAATCGATTCTTGTAAGATAATAAGATCGATATCATTCCAAAATGCTCACATAGTCAAAGATTAAAAACCATGATCCTCCATGTGGCCAACACTATGAGGTTGTAGGCTCCACTCCTAAAAACCAACCCATGTCTAAAAACCAAAAACCAACAAATATGTATAGTAGTAGGAAAGCATTTACTACCAATAATTAATAATCTATCACATTTTCTATCAAAATTATTCAATTGTCATTGCTTGAAGATAAAATAAAAAATCCTAAGATGGGAACCACTTCTCTACATTGACACTAGTAAAGTGGCCAAATTTAATGATAAGTGTAAATTTTTAGCTATTAAGATATCTGACTTCTAAATCCATCACATAAAAATATTATTTGTCAACATATTTCGAACCATCAAATATGGTTCATCATCATGACATTTGTTTTATAGGAAACAATTTACAATGCAAATCCTATTTTTGGTTGCACAATTGGATAGAATATTAAAATCTTGGAGGAAAATTCCTCTAATAGACCCATCGTAATGTACAAAAGATGTCCTCTCTACTTCAATGTTGGAGGGCACCAAGGCCTTCACTTTAGACCTCGACTCATCAAGTATCTAGTGAATGGATATACCTCAATCCCATATTATTTAATTATATCCACACCTTTAGTGATTGTTACTCTATCCTATTTGTCCAAAAGAACAAGGAAAAAAATTTCAATCAACATAAAGGGTTTGATCAAGCTTCTTCCTTGTAATTTCATCCAAGAATGGTAGGAAAAATCCATGGCATGGTCTAGTGGTATTTCTTAAATGATTTCTTATTACAATTTGCATAAATGACTATGTCTCAAAGTCATCTTTATCTAATTATTTCAAATAGATTTCATACAAAACAAAGGTGAATTACCAACATCAAGGGGACCAATGGGCAGAGAAGTATAGACCCAATTATTTTCCATCATTTTTCACTTCTATTGTATTCAAAGCACGAGTTTGAATCTTCTTTCTTCTTTGATTTCCTAAGAAGGTATAAATCTGATATTATGCTCATATTCAAAATGAGCCAAAAACCTTCTTAGGAACCTTTGAACCACATTTGAGGAGTTTTCATGGGAATACTCAAGGTTGCATTTATATTTAAGTAGGAAAGTGAGCCCAACACTTGACCTTGTTGGATTTTTATTATGCTAATAGGAGTTGAGATGAATGGTGGAATTAAGAGATGGTTTTCTAAGAAACTACCCCTCCTCGACATCCTCCTCTCCACCAGCATCGTCATGTCTTCCCTCAAAGAATGCCTGACATTCCACATGTTCTTTCCCTCACACTAAATTGAATTTTTCCTAGAATGTATTAATGGTGTACAACAAGTTTATGTTGATTTTGATGTCTAGTTTTAGGTCTCCAATGAGGGAATCTACACGGACAAGTGTTCTTGTAAAATACACCACTATATTTGGTTATAGGAGGAACAAGGAGACAACAATAGGAACTTGAAGTCTAAGAAACTCTACCACTTCCCAACAAGATCATATCAATTGTGACTATGATACTAAATATCATGTTCTAGTAATACACACATTCCACTAGACTGGTCATCATTAGCTTAGAAAATAATCATGAATTATGACAATTCTAAAACATCCATATTTCCAAGCCAAAGCATTGAGCTCCCATGAGCCGAAGAAACGCATTGACTACATGATATTTATATTAAGTTGTAAGCGGTTGGGTAGAGAGCACCAACTCCTCCATTAAACATAAAGAGTACAAATTTTTTGATAGCGAGGCAATGCAAAAGCATGTTACATAGCCGTTGAGGCATCATTGAAAGTTACTTCCATGTGATGTTGTTTAGGTTTGGATTCTTCTTCTTGATATCTACTAGGTGAATGACCCACTACTAAATCCATGGAGGTGGCGACTATCAATTTTGATCCTCATGTGAAAAACTAAGGAAACTTTTTATGTACATTTCTATGGGTCCAAAATAAGAATGTAAATCTCAAGCTCCCACCTTGCATAATGAAAGCCATAATCATTGGAATCTCTTTGGAAATAGAAAAAGGCGAGCAATTTGGTTGTTGGCTGGAATACTCATTGCACAAAAAGATATTGTCATTGAGATCTCCAATTCGTTTAGATTCGAGGGATTGGGAGAGAAATAAATAGCCACAAATTTTGACAATATTTGCAATGGAGAAGAAACTGATGTTTTATGTTCAAGTGGTGGTGTGGCTTATGTTTGACATCAGATATTTGCTTATCGGTTGCTCAAAATTTGATTTTTATAAGATGGACGATGGTTCTGTAAATGTAATATTATAGTAAAAATATGCTACAAAGAGAGGAAGATGATGGGAAAAGGGAATCTTAGCATGGGGTAGTGGGATTCTTGCGTGGAGATACTACACAAAGAAACATGTGTGGAAGAGATGCAATAGTGCAAGAAGATACCATGCAATCCAAAATGTTTGGTAGAGAAAAACTTAACTCTACACACTATTAGTATGAAAATTCTTAGTAGATGTACCGAAAATGGTTCACTAAAGTTGTTGGTGACATGTAGCCCTAACAACAGAACATGGATGCTTTTATGTTTCAGATATACAACAAAACATGAGAAAACCCTACAACAAATGTATGATGCAAACCCAAAACATATAACAGGAGAAAAATAAAGTGCAATAACCCAATGGAGGACTCAAATGAATAATGATTTCATTAATAGACCCAGTAAGGAGGATTTACAACATGGATTTGTCAACCTCTGTCTGTGGTATGGGTTATTTTACACCTTGTGCTTCAACCATGTGTTTCTCTCTCTGAATATGCAGAAAACCAAAAGCAAGTTGGAACTCAAATGGGAGCTTGAATGTTATGAGATGATAATGGTGATGATGATAATGATCATGGTGAAGAATGAATGGAAAAACCTCTATTTGTAACAAAGTATTGATCTAAATTGGGAATTAGAAAATAATAAAATATTATTGATTAAATTAAAATCTGGTTGTTGTGAATAATTTATTATATTTTTGACAGGGAAAAGATATTAAAAATGGTCAAATATGTTTATTTAGAAAGTGGTTGAAGTAATTAACAAATAAAAATGATTTATTAATCTCTTTGTGAGAATTAAGAAATGTGTTGAAAATGCAACAAGATGATGGAGCTTAGTGAAAAGAAGTCACCTTCACTAAGTGGTCCTGCAGGCTATTTTTGGCGCAAAGTCTATTTTTAGACTATGTCTATTTTTAGACATATGGATCATGGTCTATGAGTTGCAGGATGCTATTTGTGGATGATTGGTCATGTTGGTAAAAATAGATGGACTTCTATTTTTTAGACATTTGGGCGGAGTCTATTTTTAGACTGCCGTCTAAAAATAAAACAGTCGAATATTATTAGCTCTTAATAATATTTGGACTATAAACATTATCTTATCCTCTTGGAGCGCTTCAGTTCGAGCTACGGATGTGGCACATGCAACTGCCAGAAGGAAATACACTTTTCTTATGGGTTAGTTGAGCTATATGCATGAAGGACTTCAGTTAGAACTCGAGTGATTGAGTTTGGTGGAGTTGATTAAGGAGTTGATGGAGTTGTGTTCAGTTTGACTTAGTTGAACTAGTTGTATTTAGTCTAACTAACAAATACACTAGTGATGAGTGGTGTGAATTAATTATTAATTAATTCACTAATTATTAACTCATAAATCAACTAAAGAATACATCAGTTAACTTAGTGCATGGACAGTTCAGTGGAGACAAGTGTTAGAGGTGAGTGAAAGGGCAAGACAGCTATCAATTGTGACTATAGTTGTGCATGAGATTTGCACAATCAGTGGATTGAGATTGCCAATGAGGATTGCGTAGTGCAACACAAGGGAAATACGAGTTTGGATCAGCCATTCTCATTTAATTCTCATGCAGGATTGCGCAGTGGAGGCAGGCAAGCAGCAGAGGAGATTTGAACCTGTGATTGATTCAGATCTGAGCTAGTTTGTGTGTAACAGGTGGAGATAGTACTGAGTACTTGCGAGGAGTATTATACTATGTATTGTTACATGTTCTCAATCAATATAATATACAAATAGTTGAGGAGTTTTTAGCTGTATGCTTCCCCCAGTACATACTGTGTTGATATGTGTGATTGATGTTTCAATGTGTGCATGCGATTGTTTCTTAATTCCGCAAAATTGATGATCAACGTAGAGGAGGTTATGTATTATGCATGCATTCCGCAAATAGTGTATAATCAGGATAATCTCTGTGAATAAGAATTTCTACATAGCCCATGCCATTCTCGATGCAAATTTAAAGCCTGGGGAGACATCCACCCTTGTGCCCATAGTGAAGTGTTTACGGGGTCAGCCACCTTGTTAAAAGTTTTTCTGTTTTGATTTGCCAAGTCCACCAATTCCTAGGGAAACCAGTATGCAGCCTGACCAAAGGTCTTGACCAATTCTTACTTTCTCTACATTTCCAACCTTCCATGCCAAAACATTAAAAAAATAATAAAATTTATTCATTAATAAAGAAATAATAATTAAATAATATAATTTATTATCTTTTATATTAAATTAATTATAATAAAGATATATAATAACTTAAATACAATAATTTCAAAAACAACTAATTATTTAAATAACATCATAATGAAAATATGTGAGAGTTATAACCAGAAAAGTTTACGGTGATCATTCAGGTATATTTTACATAATTTCCTCTCCAGAAGTCGTGAGGGCTATTCTCTTGTTTATTTTACAGTTCATTCTAGACTTACTGGATCCTTGGGAGCTACTTTCACCGAGCCTACCCTGCGACTTTGTCATCCTGCCTAACAAATTTTTAAGCA
>APFE030449263.1:135448-174045 GCA_000404065.3 Pinus taeda | reverse complement strand
TTCTGCACCAAAGTCAGGTTATCATTTAAGAGTTGAAGAAATTTTTGTTGATACTCGATGTGATCTTCCACTGCTTGAAACTTAGAATTTTCTCTTAAAGATGATGTGATGGACGGTGGATGATATCCATAAAGTGCCATAAATGGGGTCATTTTTGTTGCAGTATGGAAGGAATTGTTATACCAACTTCAGCCAGAGGCAACCATTTGAACCACTGTGTTTGTTTATCAGATACAAAGCAACGAAGATATCCTTCCAAACATTTGTTCACTATCTCAGTTTTCCCATCATTTTGAGGATGATAATATGAGCTATGAGCTAAATGAGTACCCAGACAAGAAAATAATTTTGTCCAAAAATTTCCAGTGAAAATAGAATCTATGTCACTTACAATAATCTTTGGGTTTCCATGTAGATTTTGAATTGTTTCCATAAATGCAGTAGAAAATGTACTATATTTAAATGGATGAGATAATGCACAAAAGTGTGCATACTTGGTAAGTCTATCAACTACCACCATGATGACACTCTTTCCTTCAGACGTGGGTAAACTTGTGATAAGATCCGTTGAAACCTTCTCCCAACGTTGACTTGGAATGGATACAAGTTGTAATAGACTTGGGGTCTCAGTTGTCTCAACTTTATTTTGTTGGAAAACCAAACATTCTGCGATAAACTTTTGAATATCAAATTTAAGGCCATCCCAAAAAAATTCCTTCTTAGCCCTGTGGTAAGTTTTTAAAAATCATGAATGCCCTCCTAAGGGGCAGGTGTACAATTTCAAAAGAACCTTTTGTTTGAGTTGGGAATACTTACAGAGGTATAAGCGATCTTTGTACCATAACGAATCATTTTTCAGCTAAATGCATCAGATGTACTGGGATCTTGCTGGAAATTTTGAATGGTTTCCCACATTTCTTCGTCATTCTTCCATTTATCCCTTGCTTCATTTATCCAATTTGGTTGGATAATAGAAATGGCACAAAACATTGCTTCCACATCATCATCCTTTCTTGAGAGTGCATCTGCAACAACATTTTGCTTCCCTTTTTTGTAGATGATTTCAAAGTCATAACCCAACATCTTTGTGACCTATTTTTGTTGCTATTCTACAAATAATCTTTGTTCTAAAAACTATTTAAGACTATCATGATCATTTTTTACCTTGAAGTGTCTTCCCATTAGGTAAGGTCATCATTTATTAAGTGCATGTAGTATTGCCAACATTTATGTGTCATAAATAGCTTGTGTAAATACTTTCTTTTGATTGGACGACTTTAAAAAGCAATGGGTCTTTATTCTTGCATTAAAACAATACCAATTCTATTTCCCGAGGCATCACATTCCACAATAAAGGTTTTTGTGAAGTTTGGCATAGCTAAGACCGGTGTTTAACACATTACCTCTTTAATATGTTCAAAGGCTTTCATTGCTTCTGGAGTCCAAGAAAATGCATCTTTCTTCAATAATGTTGTTATAGGTGTTGTTATTCTCCCATAATTGTTAACAAACTTGCAATAATACCCTGTCAACCTGAGAAATCCTCACAAATGCTTTATGGATGCAGGGATTTTCGATTTCTTAATGGCTTTAATTTTTCTAGGGTCTACCTTAACACCTTCATGAGATACAATATGACCCAAATATTCCACCTCTTGTACTCCAAAGAAACATTTGGAGGTTTTTTCATATAATTGTCTCTTCTCCAATAGTTTGAGCACTCTATCAACATGTTGAACATGCTCCTTCCAAGACATGATGTAGATTAGTATATCATCAAAAACTACTAACACAAATTTTCTAGGGAAGGGTTTGAAAATGGAATTCCTCGAACCTTGAAATGTAGAAGGTGCATTAGTAAGGCCAAAAGGCGTGACCAAAAATTCATAATGACCCTCATGATTTCTAAATGCTATTTTTGAAATGTCTTTAGTCTTCATTCTGATTTGATGATATCCTGAACAAAGGTCCAACTTGGTGAAGTAAATTTCTCCATGCAATTCATCTAATAATTCATCAATGACAGGAATGGAAAATTTATCTTTAATAGTTAGCATGTTGAGCTTCCTATAATCTGCACACATGCACCATGATTCATCCTTCTTGTGCACCAATATTGCTGGAGCAGAGAAAGAACTTTGGCTAGGTTGAATTATACCTGCCTCTAACATTTTTGCAACCATGCATTCAAATTCACTCTTTTGGACATAGGGACATATGTAAGGCCTGATGTTTGGAGGAACACTTCCTGAAATCAAATGAATAACATGAGCATGATCACGAATAGGTGCGAGCCCTTTGGGAGTCTCAAATACGTTGGATGACAGTCTAAGATTTTTTGGAGATACGGAGAAATAGATGATTTCGATGTCAGAACCTCTAGCAAACATAATCGTACAATTACGTCGCGTTGTTCTTTCTTTAGAAGCTTTGTCATGCTGTTAGAGTTGACTATCTTCCTTGGTTTCCCTATGATACCCCTTAATTCAACTTACTTTCCTTCTGAAAAAATAAAAATAAAAATAAAAATAAAAATTCAAGAAACGTTCTTGAAAATTAAAAGCTATCGTACCCAAAGATTGTAGCCATTGGACTCCTAGTACAACATTGGCACCACCCATTGGAATGGAAAGCATTGGACTATTCAACAAATATTCTCCCATGGATAGCTTGATATTATGGCACTTTCCAAAGAAATTTATGGTTCCTCCATTTGTAACCATCACTTGACACTCTAGTGCTGGATATAGGAAGCAATTCAATTCCATCGTTGTCTTACAATGAATAAAATTATGGGTATTACCCGAATGAATCAACGTTGTTACCTTTTTCTTCTTGATATGTACTTCTATCTTGATAGTTTGAGGAGTGGTAATTTCGGCCAATCCATTACAAGATATGGTTGGATTCATTTCTTCTTTATCTAGGGTTTGTTCCTGGTGTGTATCCTCTTCTTTTGATGTTTCTTGTTCCTTTTCTTCTTCCTCTTCACAATCTATGTAAAATAATTTCTTCTCAACACACTTATGACCTTTAGTGTATTTTCTATCACAGCTGTAACAAATCCATTTTTCTATTTTTTCTTCCAATTGTTGTGGTGTCAACCTTGTAGATTGTGGAAGGCTAGTGCCAACAAAACTTCCATCTTTATAGTTGTGATTGGTAGGCTTCCTTGTTGCCATAATTTTGCTTTCAATTTTTCTTGCCAACCTCTAATGAATCATGTTCCCAAAGGCGAACCTCATGTTGGATGTTATCCTTTAAATTCCCTATGAACACATCAATCCTATGCTCCTCTGGAATATCTTTTACCCTTATATTCAATTTTTGGAGTCCTCAATGTGCTCCACCATTGAACCCTTTTGTTTGAGATTTATCAATTGGCTAAAAAAAGTGTTGCTTTTTGTATCCTCATAATGTGCTATCATTTCTTTTGTAAAAATTTCCCAAGTGACATTTTTTTTACATTAGCAAATCCATCGATACCATACAAATTGATTGAATTCCAAATATAAAGTCACAATGTGTACCTTTTGTGTGTTTTGCACATTATGGAGATCGAAATATTGCTCCATCTGTAGTATCCATGTTACGGGATCCTTTCCATCAAACTTACTCATATCAATATTTGAAACATGGTGGGTCTTCAATCCAACGTTAGAGTCTATGAAGTCATGACTAGCATTTCTTTTGTTCTCATCATGAGTTTCCTCTACTACCTTTTCTCCATTAGGAAGCATTTCTTGTAGCAACTTTGTCAAACCTTCTTTCAAACCTTCCATGTCTTTCTTCAAAAATTCAATGTTTACTTCTTAACAATCTGTCTTAGCTTCCACGCCTTTCTTTAAACCATCCATCTTAGCTTATGTTACTTTTTGTGAGAGTGAAATTTGTTGCACTTGGTCTCATAATTTTGATATATCATGTTGCATTTCTTCCTCTTCTTCATGAGTTGTGCTAGATATTTCAAGTTGATTACTAGGTGTTTCCATTTTCTTTCTCTGGGGCATTAATTAATGATAAATATGCTTCACTATGCCCTTTGAATCACTTCAAACAAATTTTTCAAGCCAAACTTATGCAATTTTTCTTAAAAGACTACACACCTTTTTTCTCTTCGTAGGAGCTTGATATTGAAACTGTTGTATTTCCATAATTTCGGATCTCCAAGGTCTGAAATTTCATCCTATGATATCACTCTGTGTGTTTCCAACCCCACAAGTATGATCCAAATTGGATTCTCCAAGAAAGAGTTATGTCAAATCTCCCACGATTACCTAATTATAGACTAGTTCAGTAGAGAAAACTTGTACGAAGTGCCACGTGTCATTGTTTCGACCTTCGGACTTGAAAATGATACACAAAAAACTAAAACCTGCATTATTCTGTAACTTTTTACGAAATTTCAATCTGATGCTTAGAGAAAAAGTTATAATGATTTTCCCAAGGTGACATGTTTGAGATTGAATTCGGGAGCCTGCAAAAACCCTAACTTCCTTAGTTCATATGACCAAAAATATAGTGATACAAGTTCTAAAAATTTAGTCTTGAGGTTCACCACGATTTCGGCTCAAATGGGTTTTTGTGTGTGCAACAAAAATACTATTACTACAACTTCTCAAATTAGTGGACCTTGATAGGGCTCCATTGTTTTCTATTTCCATTTATGATTTCTGGTCTGAGTTAGTAGGTGTTGGAATAATAGTATTATGTTCAATCTAACCACCACATCTAGATGTCACAACTAAACAGGCCATGGATAAACAAGTCTGCTCCTAGCTTGGTGTAAATAGAGTAGTCACACAGGTCAGGGTTTCATACATCCTTCCTGAAGTGTTTGAGTAGCAACATGGCCAATGTATCACCTAGCAGGACCTACTAGCAAAGGACAAGGGACCACAGTTGGATACCAGCTTCGATGAAGAATATATCATCATGTAACCCCAGTAGGGAACTTCCACACCGTTGGTCCAAGCAGGAGGGCCAACAATTTATACGAAATTCAACATGTTAGGGCGAGGAATTTTTGCAACGTCATCAGTCGTCACCCGTAAGGATGGACGGGAACTTAACTGAAGAACAAGCATACACACAAGAAAGAGACCCTGTACATAAGCAATAATAGCTAGGATAAATGCAGATGCGTGAGCTACACTTTTTAGGCCCCACTTCCCCTCTAAAATAGTTTTTAGACATGATACATATTCAACTGTTGGCGGATGATCCAAAATACTAGCTAAGAATCCTATGGGTTTACTAGAAACTGGATATATCTCCATACCTTATTGAAGAAACATAGAAGTCATCTAATAGTACAGAAAATCCCAATTAGAGTCTCCTTTGCAATTCGAGCAATCATTCACAAATGGAATTCCACTAAACTAGAATGCCTCTGAAGGCGTGAAGCAAGGACAAATCACCTTGAATATTATGCCTTCAGCTGACTTGATGTGTGTCATCAGAGTGAGCACATAAGATTCTCTCATTAGGATGGGCCAAAAAAAATAGTCCATCATGGAGCTACAACAAGTAAATAAAGATCTCAATATGCATCTCATAATGGTCATAGCAGATCGATATTCACAATTTTAGATGTGATAGTAGGTGGAAGTAGATCTCGAGGCAGTCAAGGGATGATTAGAGCATATGTGGTTAGAGTTGTGGGTAACCAATCTAGAATTTACACCTTATTTCTCCCCTGTGGAACAATTCAATACCCTCTACTACTCATGGGGCTATATGAAGCAGCACAGAAAATAACGCACAGAGAAGGAGCAACATATTCAACAAACCATGCAAAGGATCACTCAATGCTTAGAGGAATGTGTCATGCTTCAATTGTAGTTAGCACAAGTAGCCACAAGTAAGATTAATATAATCCTACCATTGTCCCACTGTCAGATTATAGAATTCATCCACCATATCATTGTCTAAATCAGTCTACACCTATTCAATGAATCTATATCCCTACGAGGGGTCTGAGGTTTGGACTACCTTCTTTTCAAGCTTCTTAAAAGAAATCCTCCACTATTTTAGATTTAGGATAACATCATTTTCAAAATCCCAATCAATCCATGACAATACAGGATAGAGGTCCTTTTCATCGAGGATATCAATTACTTTGAAATCCACATAGGTCTTCACTCCATCTATATTCACTTCCAATGTTCCAGCCCACCGATCAAGAACTTCCTTGAGCAGTTTGCTAGATGTAGCTGAATCAGTGAGTATATGAGCTTCAGATGCCCTATAAATTCCCATGATTTTTCTTTTTTTCATGTTCATATTTGATCCCAGATTTAGCATAACCTCTTCATTTTTGTATCCACCTATTAGAGCAGTGTGGTAGAACACCTTTCTAGATCTCTTCTTTTGAACCCAACGCAAAGGTAATTCATCATCTTAAATGGATGGATTAAATATGTGCAAGCAGAGACCTTCACTTTGTTGTTGACTTATAATCCTCCAATATTATGAGGAAATTATTCAACCAACCTTGAACATCGTCCTATGTGGGGTGCAGAGGGGTATTATGGCACTTGCTCGGTAACCTTCCCATTGGTATTTGGAGCACTGGAAGAGTCGCAGTTCCCATCTCTCATGTCAATATAGTGTCCCTGATCAAACTCATTCCATATTTGAAGTATTCCTTCTGCCAAAATGCACCAAATGTTACAACATCCAACTGAGAGTTTTGGATCTGTTCAAGAACCACAGTGCCCACATATACACCCATTTTAGCACACCCTCTAGCCACACTTTTGGTGAGGCGTTGTAGAAAAAAGCTGACTCTACTACCATGTTGTGGCTAGATTCTATAAATAAATAAAGAACAAACTCTTGGATCCTCAATCAAGAGACCAAATTCACAAGGTACCCACTATAATTTGTTTTTTCATTATCCCCATATGTTGTATTTCAAAAAGCTAGGTGCATTATAAAGCACCTTAAAAATAGAGACACATATTATGTGCCTAAAGATAATGTGACACTAAATCAATCCATGAATCCAAGTTGTATAACAACCTTGCTACAGTGTATCAACACCAAGACATAATGTAACTCAGAACCGACCAGCCTCATTTTAATAGCATGTTGAAAACTGAATAGACTTGGAAAAAAAGCCCAGAACCTATCCCAAGTCAATGAGTTGGTCTACCTCTAAGTTATATTCCATTTATGATGGGGTACTCTAAAATGATGGGTTGATTTCAATCTATTATATGCATTTTGTTTTGTAGAAGTGTAGCTTTCTCTCTCTAATGAGGAATAGGACCAATCAATTTCCAAAATTCCACAATTTCACTATGGTGATCAATATGATTCCTAAGTTGTTTAGAATTATGGGAATCTTGCCTAAGATCATCATCTAACTTGTGCTTCCTATCAAGAAATATTCCTACAACATGTTCCTTGTGATAACATTAGAATCAGCAGGGCAAAGATTTCAACAACCTTTCACCTAGGATCTCTATTCTTTGGTTGGATTTTCTTAGAAGACCCAGCCATTAGATTTATTAACTTCCCTGTCTCAATTGCACCCTTAATACTATCGATAACTGGTACTTCTAGCTCCTCTGAAGAATTGATTTAAATATTTAATCCCACAACATTGGATTCCATGTATGAGTTCAATTGTGTAATTCTAGAATCTATTGTTCATATATACATTGATCAAGCTAAATAAACAGACACAAAGTTCAAACATAAAAAATCTTTTACACAACAAAACCATTGGCAAGGAGCATATATTTTCACTTAAGTTCGAGCTTTATTTAACTCGTATACCTTACAATGGCTTCATATTATCTAATTTCATATGGTACATTAGGATCCTTCCTGATACTAAACAACTATGGATAACTGGTACTTCTAGCTCCTCTGAAGAATTGGTTTGAATATTTAACCCCACAACATTGGATTCCATGTATGAGTTCAATTGTGGAATTCTGGAATCTATTGTTCATACATACATTGATCAAGCTAAATAAACAGACACTTCAAACATAAAAAAATCTTTTGCACAACAAAACCATTGGCCAGGAGCATATATTTTCACTTAAGTTTGAGCTTTATTTAACTCTTATATCTTACAATGGCTTCATATTATCTAATTTCATATGGTACATTAGGATTCTTCCTGATACGGAACAATTATAGCACCCAAAATTCCATAGTTTCAACCAGATATTGGAACAAGGAAAAATTTAGAAGAAGAACAAATACACCAAAAGAGTATTTTCTTTATAACATCCAATGACCGGTCCAATTAAAAATGGCTAATTAGTATATCTCGAACAATGCTTGCACCATACGCAGAACTTTCATTGTTGCTAATTGCAATTGGAGAGTCATGTATACTAGATTGTTTGTTGTTGGTGGCTCCTGCTCAGACAATATCCTGAGATGAGTTTGACATGATGGTCATATGAGGTTGGAAGCTGCTTGGTGTAATTTTCCTTAAATCCTAAAAACAACAGAGTAGAAATGTAATTTTTTATCAATTTTTATTGAAGCTTCTGTATACAATAGATGTAATTACAATTGCCACACAAACATGTTCCATCAGTATGAATTATCAAATGTTGCAGGCCAAATTGCAAGGCACATTGCATTCATTTCAAGCAATAGAAGAATATGACATTAAGGTACATGCCAGGACAAGTTATGCAGACAAGATTGTTGAGTCAATACTTACCATGTTTTTTAGAGCCATAGCAAAGGTTGGATTTGAGAGTGTCCTCCCAAAGACGGTCTTCACTTGAGATGACATTGAATTCACTGGCTCTTAAGGTTGCAAGGTGGAATTTACAGACTTAGTTGATTCCTTTACTATACTTTGAGAGAGAGATCTCAATTTATCTATACCTTTCTCTACCATCTTGCTGCCAAGTCAAATGGGCATTGTCACGCTGTGAATGACATTACCATGTATTTTGGTATTTTGCAAACTACAACTATCACCAATAAGGTTTCCATACCAAAATCTCTCTTACTTTGTTCACTGACTATGATTGTCTTCTCGGACTGATTACAGTAGGAGTTTTACTTGTACATCGCATAAATTTGGGGGCCGTAGGTCTACACCTATTACCTAAAGCTGTATTTTCTAGCATTGTGGTCCTTAAATTTGGAGGTGTTCCACCTAAAAAAGTAGGCATTAAAGAAGGATTCAAAGGATTTGTTTTCACTTTGAGATAAGTTCCTTGTGGAATTACATAATTTCTAGATGAAATGATGCTATCTTTTCTCACAGAAGAAGGCTCTGGCAGACGAACTGAATTCTTCTGACTTAGTTTTGTCATGGAAGATTGAAACAATGGTTTTGATAATTGCATGGATGACCTTGGTTAGGACTTTGATGCAGACAACACTGACTTTGAAGATGTGTTAGAAGACCTTGAAGAAGCTACAGAGTTTGGTGTTGTCATTAAAAGTTTCTATGTTTTTGGCTTTGATCCAAACACAAATGACCTTGACAAGGGGATTGAAGACCTTGAAAAAGCTTTAGATTTGGTTTGTCTCACTGAAGGTTTTCATATGGTTGTGTTTCTTAAACTGTCATTACCATAGGACGTTTTTGGTGCATAGATTCTTGACCTTGATGAGGGGATGTAATACCTTGAAGAGGCTACAACTTTTGGTGATGTCATTAATGGTTTCTCTATTATTGTGTTTGTTAAAGCTTTTATCCTAGAGGAGGGTGTTATCCAACGTGAATTTGAAACCCCCCTCACAGTTTTCAATGAAGGTTCTATCTGAATGTTAGGGAAATGCACATTATATAAAGTCAATCTCATGTACCAAAAAATTCATAGACTTCCCAAAAACTAAAACAACATATTATATGTTAAAATATTATTGTTTTGGTGTGGCTCATTGTTGTTTCTCCAAATGTGAAGAGAGTGACAACAAAGCAGCCATAATGAGCTATCATCATTCCCTCCACGGGTCTATAATGATCAAGCATTGATTTTATTGTTGTCTCCCAATAAACAACATCACCCCTAGTAGATCGAATTCGTGTGAGATGAGAATCTTCCATATGGACAAGAAGCCCAGTTCTCTGGCTAAAATAGCCAAAGAGAACATGTCTGATAATCTCAGCAGGGCCATCACTTCTAACCTTTAAGGTTGATGGATCTGCACAAATATTAAGAACAAAGCAGTCTTCCACATTTATTTCCTTCTCTCCAATGCATCTAGCATTAGAAAACATGGTTGCATTGGTTCTTGGATCCAAGCCCTAAACCAAACACAAGATTTCAGGACTTGAACATAGCATAATTTATTTATTCAAACTAGAAATGAAGAAGAAAGATAACTTCTAAATTCATAAAAATGTGGATTCTGTACTTTATCAAGCTAAGTATGAATGTAGGCTTTGGTAACTGGGTAATGAAAAACTAATAAAATTGAACACTGCAAAAATTGAAATTTGGCAATAGGTAGTGTGTAATTTCACTAAAACTATCAAACATGTATTCCAGATATCCTAAACATATAGGAAATATTAAACACATGATCCACCAGGTTCTACTTTGGCCAGGATACAAAAATAATCATTCCTATAAGAGACCAACAAGAAACACAGGTTTTAGCACCTATCTAAGAGTTGTCAAAAATTAAATAAATAGATCATAACCTAAATCTAAAAGAAGCGTCTCAAATATGGTCTGAGTGGAAAAACTAAATCTATTAAAATATAGAAAAATCTAAAATTACCAATCCCTTCAACTGGTAAAGAAAAACAAGAAGAAAGCACCGAGAGGACCACAAATAACAGTACAGTAGAGAAAAAGAATAGTATCTTAGCAACTATAATTGCAAGGCATAAATTAATATCATATATTCCAATTGCAACACTAAAAGCAATTTCAAAATAACATAAAAGCATAGACAACATTGTATTACACAAGTAAACATTGTTAATGGAAAGATGAAACGATGATTGGCAGAATTGTGTCTTTACCAGTGAAATTTCATCAAACCATTTAATAATTTGATGTTGACAATATTTAAATAAGTTAAAGGAAATCCTTGACCTATATTGTATAGTTTCTGGGATGGAAATCAATATGTAGAAATATTCACTTGGTTTTAATTGGGTAGAGGAGGAATAACTTACAATGATATTGTATGTCTTCTCGTTTTAGAGCTCAAATTTTCAAGAAGGCTTGAAGTATCCACATTTCAAGATTGCTCATTTTTTGTAGTATTTCACTTTGAAAAGTTGTGGTGACTAACTTTTTTAGTCACCTGGTCACTAATTTCATTATTTTCTACTAGTGATAAAAGTATCATCCATAAACCTGATTCAAGTGAGAGGTATGTAGAAGGTTTAATCAAGACATAAAATTGCAAGTGTTATTAAAGTCTGAGGTGTAAACAAGTGTATTGTTTAGTCTTCTTTAAGGTCTAGTTCAATAAGACTAGGGCATTGTATTCTAGGTTTGTTGTATAGGTCTTGTTGTAATTAGAATTGTGGTATAAAGTATTTTTCCATATTCTTGTTGCATGTGTATTAAATCTTGTGGGGATATGCATTAGGATTATTGTGTACATAATCCTATGTTTCTAAGGCTCTTAGGGCATTCCATTACAATGAGTAGTTTAGGTTGTCTAGTTATGTGTATGTGTCATACATTTATGATAAGTTTGTCACACACCTTGCATTAAAATATTCCATACACCTTGCATTAAAGTATGTTATACACACCCTGCATTAAAGACTATCGCATGATAATGTGATATCTATCACATTGATTAGGGTCTGGATAAAATGTGTAATTAAAGCTTATTATAAATCTTGTATAGTTTTCACGATTTGTGGTAAGGTTTAGGTAGAATTGAAAGCATTCATTAGGTCGATCCTAGTCAACAGTTTTGTCCAATATTAGATTGTTGATAGTAATTTAACAAGCCAAGAACAAAACGATAATAACCAAGTCTCAAGCACAATTCAGGTATGCTTTGAATCATTCAATTTTGTACATTCACTATTTTATACTCACACTTATTTTGCAGGCAAAGGTAAGTGAAGGGTACTTTATTTTGCTTTGGGATTGGGTTTCATTTGGGAAATTTGCATGCAGGTAGAAGAAGATTCAAGGACAACACCAAGCAAGCATTCAAGAGTTTGAAGTGTCAAATCAATATCTCTTAAAGGAAGAATTGCAACGGGACATTCTTCAATTGTTGTCCATATATTGTGAAGTATTGTCAAAGTCAAAAATCAAATCATTGTAACTAGGGGCATTATCTCTGGTACGAGAGCCCATTTTGTAAAAAAAGTCAAATTGTGTAAAGTTGTAAAAGCATTATTGGGGAGAGTCTAGTCTATTGTCAACTTTTTCAGGGCAAGGGTTTAGGTCCTAGTGTTATTGATCAGTCAAAGAAAATCAGTGTTATATCATTGTAATGTGTATCATTGTCCCTGGTAAGGGAGTCCACACTTTTGTATTTAATTTTTGTCTTTTTAGGTTGGTAGGGTGGTGCTAGGGTGGTGCTAGGGCGAGTTGTGGCTCTCTAGGGTGTTGAGGCATCCATTTAGCTGACCACTGATAAAACCACGGTGTTGGGGCATCCTTCTAGTGGGAGCTGGAGAAGAATGCTTTTCTAGATTTCTATGAAGTCGTGACTTTATTTTCAGTTGGGGCTAAATATTAAATAACCTATTAGAAAAGCGTTTGGTGGTTTTTGACCCAGAGGGGGATTTCCACCTAAAAATATTGTGCCTATTGTCTCTATTTTTGCATTGTTGTTTACTACTCTTACTGAATAATAATAATAATAATAACTGAATATTAACTAATGCTTTGAAAAGATTAATAAAGCGCTAATTGCTAATAAATACTAATTCACCCCCACCTCTTAGTATTTCCAACATTCATCTCCCACCTCTTGTGAGCCTTGTTGATTTTCTGTCTCCTGATGTTGTTGGGTTTCATCCATTTCTTCATCCTCATCATCTGATGAAGGAGATTCTGGGATTTTCCATCCATTTTGCTTTTTCATTCTCTTCTTTTTTCTTTTCTTTGTTTGTTTGCATGTGTTTTGCAAATGCCCTTTTTGATGGCAAACCTTGCATCGAAAAGCATTATTTTCAAAATCTAACCACTATATCCACTTGAAATCTTTGTGTGTTAGGCTAATTCAATCTGGGATACATTTTCTTAAATCCATCTCCACACAAATATGAGCAAAGGTGAAGATCCCTTTTCCCATTCTTTCTCTATTCATCTTTAGAAACCTTCCCAAAGAGTTTTCTATGCCTTCTAAGACCTTATGGTGCCAAAAAGGAAGTGGAAGGTTATGTAGCCTTACTCATACCGACATTTTTGTAACCACCATTAAATTTGTGTCAAAACTAGGAAACCATGGAGTTACGAAGAGACCCACCCTTCCCTAGAACCATCGTCCATCATTTATGACATAATTATAATCTTTTTGTGTATCAAACTGAACCACATAAAAAACTTTTGCGCACAGATATATATCGCAATCTTTGGTTGATTTGAGGTAGATCCACTCACTTAGCTCTTCATATTTTGGCCAATAACCATTAAATCAACAAATGATGCCTTTTTCTTGTAAAATGTTGAAGAGATCACTTACTTCTAGTAATTCAATGGATATATCTGGAGCTTTTTTTTCTACAATGTACGAACCTGGGATTGTTAGATTTTGGGTTTGTTTGTCATGTGTGGTAGCTTTCCCTCTTAATGCATATTTGAAAGAAGCCTGACCATTGTATGTTGATGATGATCTAGTTGGTGTGCTTACACCTGGGGCACTACCTTGTAATCTTAAATTCTAGATAATGGTAGAGTTTCTTTGAATCCCATAGTCTTTCAAATGGATCTCTTCTTGCAACACTTTCCCGGAAAAGAAAAAATAAATAAATAAATAAATAAAATAAAATATCAAACTTTGTGATGAAGCAGAAATACATGTGGCATTTTGGGCTTTTTGCTTCAGATATATCACAAGATCTGTACCTCATACCCATATCATTATCGATTTCCCAGAAATGATTTTGATAAAAACTTGATATAAGTCCTCTGGATCTGAGATCAACTCTCTGCCCTCTGCGTTTGGTTGTTGGGGCCATAACCTTAAGTTGTGTAAAATGCTTCTCTTCTCAGCTTTTGCTCTTTCCATCAAACTATGCCCATCACTACTGAATGTGGCTTTTTGCTTTGCATGTAGCTCAAGTCCATTGCTTATGTTTGGGATTGGCATTGTAGAATCGTAGAAAATCCTAGAAGGGGAAAACGTGTTGTCTACGTCCCATCTCTCCTCCCAAAGAGAATCTGGGTGATTTGGCGAGAGACCTTCAAAACAGAGCTGAGACTCTCATGCTCATCCACCTCGGAAAAATGTTCCTGCCATCAATCCCAATCTGACTAAGTAGCGTTGGCACTAGCATTAACATTGTTGATAATACTCACTTTCCCTCTATGGATTTCAAAATAATTTTGCAACCTTTTTCCCGCACCATTCGTAACGCCATTGATGTTGGATGATGTTCTGCTCTCCCCACCCACAGATGAGGATGAGGACCCATGACAACAGATGGGATAAGGATGAGGACAATACCCGGCATGCCTTTTATCACATGCCTTCCAATCTCCACAATACAATGGAAGATTTTCCTGCACCACTCTTGTTGTTGCTATAGTTTTCGTCATTCGCTTCTTCCCAAATTATCTCTATTATAAATTAAGATCTACTTTACCATATAAATTAAAATAATAACCGTCCATATTCATAATCATGACATTTCAAAAGTTCATGCTTAATTAATACTTACACTGAAATTTTTTATAAGCTATATATAAAATCAATGTTATGCATATCACATTAAAAAAATAAATTAAAAAATTATAGAATATGTTAAAGAAAAATGTTAACCACATATGTATGTAATTACTAGCATAGATCCATCTTTACTCTGGATCTATCAAGCCCCGAGAGGGATCAAATATAAATATTTTGTCACTCTATTCTAGTTTGCATATCAGGATATTTGATCCCTTTCGATGCTGATTAGATCCAGAGTAAAGATGGATCTATGCTGGTTTAATTCCCCCCTTTAAATAGGCTACATTCCACGTGAATACGATGGGTCAATACCATTGGTTCTCGTACCATGGGTTAATACCATGTGACATCTTCATTTTTATAATATTAATATTAGGGTTAATAATGTCTTTTTGCATGGTATTAATAATAATTTGGCCCATAGGTTTCACCTAAATAAAACCTCATTTTTGAGTGAATTATAGAGTAAATATTAAAAAAGATGTTTTATTTATTTACCATACCTCTAGTTTATTTATATTTTTATTTATTTACCATACTTTTGGAGTAAATATAGAAAGAAGTTTTATTTATTTACCATAATTCTAGTTTATATATATTTTTATTTATTTACCATACCTATTTTTTTAGTGTTCATAAACCTCTTTATATTTGAAATTTATATTGTATTTATATATAATAATTGTTGAGATTTTCTATTTGGAATAAGATAGGAAAAATCTCAGCTGATGACAACAATAGAAATTCAGTTCCTAGATTAGCTCCAGGTTGTTGGGAGGTGATTAATGCCTCCTATATTTGATGTGAGTGAGTTAATGAAGCTGTTAGATTCTCTATGCTATATAACAGGCAATCATTCGGATGTTGGCTAAGAGAGTGAGAGTTTTTTATGAGGTTTTCATTATGTAATCTCCTGTTTGATTAATAAATTCCTGATGCCTATGTTTGGTGGACGTAGCCCAGATTGGTTGGGTGAACCACGTTAAAAGTTGTGTTTTCTGTGCATGATTAATTCTGTTGTGTTATTTGTTGTTTAAGTAAGCTGTGCATCTCTCCAACAATTGGTATCAGAGCGCGTTGGAGGAGCTGCACAGTTTGGAGGTAGAGCGTAAGTGTCGCTGGAGCGCTGAGCCTGCGTGTGAATGCGTGGAGCGTTTTTTCCGAAATTGGTATGCATACTAGAGGGCGGACTGTGTAGTGGTTTGCTGTTGGATTCCATAAGATGAATATGGCACTGGCGAGATGCAGTGAGCAGTGAGGATATTGTATAACGGGCAGAGTATATGAGCGTGCCACCACATGAACGTATATGAGCATACCTGTTTTGTGGCCTGCGTTGAACGGTGCTGCCTAAAAGGCGTAGACAGCCTCCGTGCGCGCTGATATACCTGGTACGTTTACTGTGCGGTGCGCTGAGTAAAGGTATGTTAATTATTGCGTGGAGCCTGAATTTTAAATTGCTGGTGTGCTGTTAATTAATGCGTGAAGCCTAAATTTTAAATTGCTGGTGCGCTGTTAATTATTGCTGGAGCCTGAATTTTAAAGCATAGAAGACATTAAAACGCTGAGATCTTCAATACATGCGAATTGCATTATTTGTATTATCACTGGTGGAGCCTGAATATTAAAGCATAGAAGACATTTTAATTATTGCTGGAGCCTGAATTTTAAAGCATAGATTCAAGTGTTAAGCCACAGACTTTTGTATCGACTGGGTTGGATAGGCCAGCAGGTATATTAGGTCCACAAGCTTCTTAGAATGAGACGTTTCATTCGTATTCCTTGAGCTTCATAAATGCATGCGACTCGCGAGCTTTGAGATATCCCAAAAAGGAAGTGAAGTGAAAGCTGACGGGGCCTTTTATATAAACTTCGTAAATGCATTCAATCGCTAGGCCATTTTTGCTCTGTATTAAATGATCAAATAAACCAGTTTTTTGTTTTGGGGTTTTTTTTATTGTAGTTCACACAGTAAAAATTTGTTTTGTGTGTAAAAACAAAGGCATAGGCAGAAATTTTTGTGTGAAGTGCAAACGGCAGATATTTTTTTTTTCAAAGGCGTAGGCAATTTTTTTTAAAATTGCTGGTATTTAAACGTTGGTATTGGAGATTATTGTGCTTTTTGATACAAAATGGCAAAAACTCAAAGTGCCCGGTTTGAAATTGAGAAGTTTAATGGAAAGAATAATTTTGAGATCTGGAAGGTGAAAATGCATGATTTACTTGTCCAACATGGCGTGGCAAAGGCGTTGTTGGGCAAGGCCAAACAGCCTTACAACATCACAGCTAGTGAGTGGGCCGAGATGGATGAAAGAGCGATTAGTGCTATTCGACTGTGTCTAGCTGATGATGTCCTGTTTAATATTGTGTCAGAGACAACAGCTGCTGGTTTGTGGACGAAACTGGAGAAACTGTACATGACCAAATCCTTAACCAATAGGATTCTCCTGAAGTGATAGTTGTACGGTTTGCGAATGAAGGAAGGTACATCAATTGCTGATCATTTAAATGCTTTTAATACTCTTCTTGTGCAATTACAAAGTATAGAAGTAAAAATTCCATCTGAGGATAAAGCTATTACTTTATTGTGCTCGTTGCCCGAGTCATGGGATCATTTTGTTACTTTTATAAGTCTTAGTTCATCAGAAACTATTGAGTTTGATGATGTAGTTGCATCCTTATTATCGGAAGAAACAAGGAGGAAGTCGCATTCCGAAACCTCTACATCATAAGCTATGATGGTTAGAGGTCGTTCGAAAGAAAGACGCCCCAGGAAGCCGAGCGACTCACGTTCAAAGTCGAAAGGGAAGAAGAGTAAGCTAAAGTGCTGGTTTTGTGGCAAGTCAGGACAATAAGTACTGCTGGAAGCGACAACAGAAAACTTCAAAAGCAGATTCTTCGATAGAGAAGGAGGATGCAAATGCGACAGATACAGGTTCGACATCTGGTTTAGGTATGAGTAATGAAGTATTATTAGTTAATGTGTCAAATCATGGTCAACATTGGTTATTAGATTCCGGTGCATCAAACCACATGTGTATCCATGAAGAATGGTTTAAGGAATATAAATCAACTAATGATGGAGTTGTGTACATGGGTAATGATGTAACATGTAATATTGTTGGGATTGGGAGCATACAACTACAAATGTTTGATGGGACAACTAGAATATTAACTGATGTGAGGCATGTACCAGATTTAAGGAAAAACTTGATTTCATTAGGATCACTTGATTCAAATGGGTATAAAACTGTAATTCAAGGTGGAGTAATGAAAATTTACAAAGGCATCTTACTAGTTATGAAAGCTAAGAAAGTAGGAAATCTATTTCAGTTAGAAGGAGGAACAGGGTCAGCTTTTGTGTCTACTGTGTCTGCACATGACAGTAACTCCATTCACTTATGGCATCAAAGATTGGGGCATATGAGTGAGAGAGGGTTGAAAATTTTGGCTGATCGCAAGTTACTTCCAAATCTAAAATCTGGAAAATTAGATTTCTGTAAGCATTGTCTGTTTGGAAAACAAAGTAATCAAAAGTTTAAAACAGGCAAACATACTAGTAAAGGCATACTTGATTATATCCATTCAGATGTTTGGGGAACAACCCCTACAACCTCATATGGTGGTTCGTCTTATTTTGTATCATTCATTGATGACTTTTCTAGGAAGGTTTGGGTCTACATGTTGAAAAGAAAGTCTGATTTTTTTTCAGTTTTCAAGCAGTTTAGAGCATTGGTAGAAAACAACACTGGTAGAACAATAAAGTGTTTAAGAACTGACAATGGTGGTGAGTTTACTTCTAAGGATTTTGACAGCTATTGCAAGGATGCAGGGATCGAGAGGCATAAGACCACGGTTTATACTCCTCAGCAAAATGGAGTTGTTGAACGCATGAACAGGACTCTTCTAGAGAGAGCAAGGAGTATGCTGAGTAACGTCGGGTTGCCGAAGGAGTTGTGGACGGAAGCGGTGGCAACAACTTGTTATGTGATAAACCGATCTCCATCGACAGTGATAGACTGCAAGATTCCGCAAGAGGTATGGAAAGAATACCCTTGTGACTATTCTAAACTCAGAGTGTTTGGTTGTGATGAATATGCTCTAGTGCCTAAACATCAGCGAACTAAGTTAGGTCCAAAGTCTAAAAGGTATATCTTTGTTGGCTATGGTGTTGGAACAAAGGGATATAGATTGTGGGATCCTATTACCCGCAAAATCATCATCAACAGAGATGTAAAGTTTAATGAATCCTCTCTTGTACAGTTAGATGTAGATAGTCGATTGAAATAGGATGATGTACCTGGCTTTCAGCACATTCAGTTTGATAGCATTTCTAATGATAGTCATGATGACCATAGTTCAGATACTAGTCATGAACAGGTTACAGAATCAGAACATGAACAGGGTTCAGGTTTAGATCATGAACAAGTTTCAGATACTGATCGGCAAGAAGTTCCTACAGATGGTAGTCAGCCAATCAAGGAAGCGCCAGAAACATCCTTAAGGAGGTCGACAAGAATCAAACGGCCACCGAGAAGGTATGATGATTATGTCACTTCTGTTGCATTTACTGCTAATGAAAATGAACCTCTGTGCTATCAGGAAGCAATAGAAGGTTCGAAAAGTGATAAGTGGAAAGCAGCCATGAAGGACGAAATGATGGCCTTGAATAAAAACGACACATGGGATCTGGTGGAGCTTCCGAAAGGCAGGAAAACAGTGGGATGAAAATGGGCCTTCAAGCTGAAACGAGGTGTGAATGATACGGAAGACAGGTACAAAGCGCGACTGGTTGCAAAACGATTTTCTCAGAAAGCTGGCATAGACTTTCATGAGATATTTTCACCAGTGATTAAAATTGTTTCAATTAGAATTGTGTTAGCATTAGTGGCTTTGTTTGATTTGGAGTTACAACAGTTAGATGTTAAAACTGCATTTCTACATGGTGATATAGATGAGGAAATATATATGGAACAACCGGAAGGGTTTGTTCAGCATCGCAATGAGAAATTTGTCTGCAGGCTCAAGAAGTCATTATATGGCCTGAAGGAGTCGCCTCGGCAGTGGTATAAGAAGTTTGATTCTTTCATGTTGAGTCAGAAATATGTTAGAAGTGAATATGATAATTGTGTTTATTTTAAACAGTTAAATAATGGCATATTCATTATCTTGGTATTGTATGTTGACGATATGCTTTTAGCAAGCAAAAGCATACAAGAAATCAACAGGTTGAAGGCTCAGATGGCAAGGACATTTGATATGAAAGATCTAGAAGCAGCAAGACAGATTTTGGGCATGGAGATTTTCAGAGACAGGAGCAATGGTAAGCTATGGCTATCAACAAAAGTATATTGAGAAAATACTTTTGAGATTTGGTATGAATAATGTGAAGCCTGTGTCAGTCCCTTTAGCTTCCCATTTTAAGCTTTCTTCGAGTTTATGTCCTAGTACAGATGAACAAAAGGATTATATGTCTCGAATTCCATATGCCAATGTAGTAGGGTGTTTAATGTATGCGATGGTTTGTACTCGACCAGATATTTCACATGCAGTTGGGTTTGTCAGCAGGTACATGGCAAAACCGAGTAAAGAACATTGGTCAGCAGTGAAATGGGTGCTTCGATACTTGAGAGGCACAAGTAGTTATTGTATTTCTTACAATAAGAGTAGTGAATTTGTTTGCGGATATGTTGATTCCGATTTTGTAGGTGACTTGGATAAGAGAAGGTCAACTTCAGGGTACGTCTTTACTCTTGCAGGTGGAGCTATCAGCTGGATGTCAAAGTTACAGAACATTGTTGCTTTGTCCACTACTGAAGCAGAATACATTGCTGCTTCTCATGCTTGCAAAGAAGCGATTTGGTTGAAAGGTTTGCTTGGTGAATTTGGTAGGTTACAGGACAACATCAAGTTATTTTGTGACAGTCAAAGTGCAATACATTTGGCTAAGAATCCGGCCTATCATAGTAAATCAAAGCATATACCGATCAAGTACCATTTTGTAAGACAAGTTATCGCTGAAAGGGGAGTCTCTCTTGAAAAGGTGCATACAAAGGAGAATTGTGCAGACATGTTCACGAAACCAGTTTTGTTAGAGAAGCTACGCTGGTGTTTGGCTTCTCTTGGCATGCAGAAAAGATAATAAAGAAACAGGGCATCAGGCTAATTGTTGTCAAGGTGGAGATTGTTGAGATTTTCTGTTTTATGTAAAATAGGCAAAAATCTCAGTAGATGACAACAATAGGAATTTGTTGCTAGATTAGCTCGATGTTATTGGGAGGGAGTTAATGCATCCTAAATTTGAGTTGAGAGGATTTATGAGGCAGTTAGATTCTCCTTGCTATAAAACGGGTATCCATACGGATTGTTTTGAGAGTGTGAGAGTTTGTGAGGATTTGATTTATGTAATCTCCTGTTTGATTAATAAAGATTGCCAATGCCTATGTTGTGTGGACGTAGCCCAGATTGGTAGGGTGAACCACGTTAATTGTTGTGTCTCCTGTGCTTGATTTTAATAGCTGTGTATATTGTTTTTCCTTGCTGCGAATTGTTAAGTTAACAGGTAGTCACTGTGGTCAGACGACATGGAATTATAGTAATCCAATGTGTTGCTAAGTATTAATGCCCGTTAAATTTACTATAAAATTTTCAACCTTTTTTATGAAGTACTATTTCATTTAGATGTGTTGACTGGTATTAGTTTGTAAGTATTTACTAGCACAATCACATTAATAAATGTGGTTGATAAACATTGATAGGCGTATATCAATGATACTATAAACCATGGTTATATTAATAATAATTAATTAATTATTAATTTCTGGATCTAGCATTCTGTGATGCATAATTATGATTATTGGGACATTTTTCGGTGCTAATCACATCCAGAGATTTTTGCTGACACATTTCGAACCATCTAGTGTGGTTCATCATTAGAACAAGATGAAGAGTCAGATCATGGTAACAGATTAAATAGTGATAGCAATTAAAAGACTTAAATTTTTCGACCATTAGAGTTTAATAGCTGGCTTTGACACAAAATTAAAATAATAATATAATGAATGAAGGCCCTAATTGATTTTGACTAAATAATATGAATAAAAATATTTATTAATACTTTAAATAAATATTTTTATTCATTATTTAGTCAAAATCAATTAGGGCCTTCATTCATTATATTATTATTTTAATTTTGGGTCAAAGCTAGTTGTTAAACTCTAACAATCGAAAAATTTAGCTCTCTTCATCACTATCACTATTTAATATGTTGCTATGATCTGAATCTGCATGATGTCCTGATGATGAACGACACTAGATGGTTTGAAACACGTCGCCAAAAAGCTCTGGATGTGATGTGTACTGAAAAATGTCCTAACAATCATAATTATTAATTATTAATTATTATAAATTATAATTATTATAAACCAAGGCATGTAAACCCTATGATAAATATTATAAACACTAAAAAAGATATGGTTTACCATGGTTGATCATGCTTGATTTATATATTGAGACAATTTTTTGTGACAATACGACGTTGGACAATGAATGATTTTCATATTGAGACAATATCTGTCATAATATAATGTTGGACCATTGTTGACCATGATTTCCCATAGTTGACGATGATTGACTAAGGTCGTATTTCATATTGAGAAAATAATTGTTACAATATGACGTTAAACCATAATTGACCATGACTATAAACCTAAAAAATTTATATTAAACTCCAAAATTACTATTATAAACTTTATGAATAATTAGTTTGTAAATACTTATTATTAAGCTATACCCGCGAACATTAATTAATTAACATTAGCTCGTTCTTTGTATATGTATGTCTGGTGGCCCTCTATGTATGGCAAATTAGGATGTTTTATTTATCCGTCGAGCAACAAATATGAGGAGGGAGTGGGTAATAGGAGAAGGCGTGGATTATTTGTGGCGTTTCAATTACACTACACCACATTGACGCTGGTTGTAGGTGCCAGCTATGCTACTTAGAGCAGCTAAAGCTATCGTAAGTTGTAACTGCAATATTCTTTATTCATTGATTTTGCATGGTGAGATGGGCAACAATAATATCATAATAAAGAAACTTCAACCGTCACTTTTGAAAGACGGTTCATTCCATAGTTACCAGTTTCCCGTATTGGACAAAAACAAATCGAGAATTTGTTCGTACGATTTGATTCGCCAAAAAAATACGATGATATTGATACGATGTGGATTTCTTTGGTTGACCATGAGTTTTATATTAAAATGAATGAAAAAAAGTGAATGATATGAATGGAGCAAACAAATGAACCGAGCGTCACCTGATAGACACGGGACTTTTTCTCATTTGCCGTGGACAGGCCACTAAAGCCTAAGAGGAACCTCTCCTTGAACCACTGCAGAGATATTTAGATGTTTTATTTTTTTAATTAAATAACAAGGCAGTTGTTTATAATGTGATTTTTTGGAAGTTTTTTTAGTGGTTTTTTCGGTCAAAATTGGCAGCAATTTATTGGAATTGCAAGTTTGATAGTTAGTTTCTGCACAATCAAAGCGTCTCAAGGGTTTTTCAGGGTGATGAGTTGTATTATTATTAATGGTTTTTTTGTATTACTTTTAAAGTTCAAAGATTTAATATTTGTAGTTTTTTCTTCATAGTTATTTAATTTCTTTTAAATTAAAAGTCTTGAGAAGTTTTTTAAAATGTAGTTTTTATTTAAGTTATTTAATTTTTTTAAATTAGAAGGGTGAGAATTTTTTTTATTAAAAAGAGAATTTTTAATTAAAAAATAGAATGAAATACCATAGTTGTTTTTTGAAATTTTATATGAAAAAATTAGAGAAGTTTCTTATTAAAAATAAGAATGAAAAACAGTAGTTTTAAATTTAAAAATATAAGAATGAAAACAATACAATAAGTTTTTCTTTATAAAAAGATTATAAGAAATTCAATATTAAAAAATTGTAGCTAATTAATAGCAAGTTACTTGTTAAAAAATATAAATTTTTATATTAAAATATTTATAATTTTTCTTATTAAAATATTGTAGAGAAGATAATTTAAAAAAAAAAAAAAAAAAAAAAAAAAAAAAACCTTATTAAAAATAGAAAGAAAAACAATAATTCTTTTTAGAAAATTTATATTAAAATTTTAGAAAAGCTTCTTATTAAAAGATAAGAACTGAAAAATAGTAGCATTGCTTATTAAAAAGATAGGAATTGGAAAACCATAGTTTCCTATATTTAAAAAATATAGAAATTCCAATACTAAAAGATTGTAGCTAATTAATAGCAAGTTAGTTATTAAAATATGAGTTTTTTATTAAAAAATACTATAAATTTTTTTTATTAAAATATTGTAAAGAAACATAAGTTTTATATTTTAAAAAATAAAAAATTTAAAACTCATTTTTTTCATTTTTGTATTGTTTTATGGGTGATTGCAATTACCATAGCTATTAAGTCTAGTGCAAAAGAGATGATTAGTGGTGTGGAATTCAACAAAAGGTTATAATCTGCACACACACTTATTGTTAAATAAATTTGTATCACATAGAAATAGTGATTGAGGCATAAATTTTTTTGCTATGTGGAGATCACTTTAAACCTACTTTTAATATCCAATGTCTTATTTTTTATGTTGAACTTCATATTTCAAGGTTGTTATTCGTGTTATTAAATTTTATTTACATTTTTCTCACTTTGCAATACTAATAAATTTGATATATCTTCTCTTTCATTATTTTTAGATCATCTTATATAAATATGCAAGATGAAAGTTGGAAATAAGTATAAAAAAAAGATTTAGTGATTTTTTTTAATTTTTAATATAATCATTATTCCAATTCAATTTTTTAAAATTAAAAAAATAAAATAAATTAAATTAAAAAAAAAATGTTTATCATATTAATATATGTATATACCCAAAATCTTGAATTTACTTAGAATTCAAATTTGGTAACTATGATTCATTCCCATTACCTTTAAATCCATTGCCTTTAAATGGTCATTTGGACAGGAAAACAACTCTTCAAATTCTACGAAACCTCCACTGATCATTTTGACAGAAAAACAACCCTTCAAATTCTACCTCTCCTCCACCACGATTCAATACCACTTAATTCTATGACTTAACCCACTTCATTAACGCACTTCTCGCTTCCGTAGCCATCCTACTTCGTTCTGGCACTTTGTTAGGAATTACATCGTTCCCGAATCAGGTAAGTCCAAGCTTCTAAATATAGCAAGGATGCTCTTCGCAACGCCTGCTTTACGCGTTGCTTAGCAAGGATGAGGTGCTTTGATCAGCAAGGATGCTCTTCCGGATTTGAACCCTTGCGTAACACATCCTTGATGACGGCAAGTGAATCTCCACTGTGAAAGGAATCCTGGGCGCAGTCGGAACCAATCCCGCCATACCCATCAACTAATAAAATATTGTGCTGTCAAAAGAATCAGAACAAATCTAACCAACATGAGAGCAAGTTGTGAATTCAAAGGGAAGTAACTATCCATACATAATCAATAAGCCAACACTACAAGATTTAAGTTACCTACACCCAACCAGGCGACCCAACAACACTACAAGATTTAAGTTATCTACACCCAACCAGGCGACCCAAGCCCTTTTGAATTTAGCTCGAGGTTCAAAACGTGTAACTTTTCTGAAATAGATCGATGGTTTTGGATTCTCTGGAGGTTCTTGGAATGACACTATTATCTATTTGAATTTCACTAATTTATTGTTTCCATCACAAACAAAGAAATAGTTGACTGAGAACATTTGATGAATTGCAGGATTGTGGAGAGCGTGGGAGCAGGCATAATAAAATTTATGACATACTGGAGTCCCCAAAACACATTCGTGAAACTGCTCATAAAACGTAATATGGTTGTTATATGTGCAATTTAAATTTTAGGGGACAGTTGGATGTTTGTGTGCATATTCTATTGGTATATAATCCCATTATGATACATTCCAAGCCAAATGTTCCTATGCAGCTGATTCGTTACTCTAGAATAGTGAAGAGGCAACGTGAAATAAATACTTCAAACCCTACAGAGTTGAATTATAATGGCATGGCTCTCATACATGTCTATTGTTCATGGTGTTTTCTCTGAATAAATAACTACTTTGTTCAGCTCCCTCGAAAACTGCTTTGCTCAGTTAAGCGCAGTGTCCTTTCCATAATAATTCAATTATTGTTTTATGAATGGTTAGGTTGAATTGTTTGTTAAATGTAGGTGGGAGTTTGTGTTTTTTTCTCTGCAAATGCATTCTCTGCACACACTTTTTTTCCACATTCTCTTTCTTTACACACCAAAATAGAAATCCCACCTTCGCCCATCATGAGTTATTACAGTTGCATAAACATAAATTTATGACTAATAAAATATTGCAAAAACTAGGTGAATAATATTGCAAAAACTAGGTGAATTTCACATGTTGACCAAAATTGTTGCTCGGAATCTATAGGATAAAATCTTAGCAAACTTGGTTAATAGAGAAAATACCATTAAAATATCATTGAATGAAATGAAATATTACACCTGAATGTATTGGCAACATAAAATGATAAAAACAAGCCTAAGCATCGTCGTGTTTTGAATAGTTTCTAGGATTATAAAATGTACTCCCTCCTCACATTAATTATTGATTCTATGAAGTGTCATGAATCTTTCCCACGCATGTTGTAGATAAATAAATAAATAGTGTTTGTTTTGTAATCAACCTGGTGACTAATGAACTATGAGGTGCAATGACATAACTCTAGCAATGGAGATAACAATAATGGTAGAGAAAAACAGTTTAGTGTGAAAGTAGTTGTGCGGAAAAGGGGTGTTGGTATCTTTATTTTCATATATTTATTTTTCCGCACTATTATTTTTGTAATTGGATAATGTTTTACCTCTTATGTATTTTGTTCATTTCTTAATATTTGTTCAACTCCTGTTCCCTATTTTCTCATTTATATAAGGGGTTTAGAATCGCTCTTGTGTTATGGCATCAATGGGCAGAGCAATAGCCATTTTGAGCATAATAGTGTCAATGTTAATGTCAAAGCACTCACAGAGAGTCACAAAATAAACTTTTTTTCATTTTAAAATGATTTGTCATGCATAGGAAAAAAAATGCACTACACTAGGGCTATTATGTTCCATCAAAATATTCTTGGCCAATGAGAAAATGAGAAATACATTTTTCAAAAATTACAAAATTGTTTTAATAATTAAAAAAAAAAAATCCTAAATAAAAAGAAATTCTAAAAACTTTGATTATGCACCTGAAAATAGAGGAAACTAATAGATATTCAAAGAAATTTGTCACAAAGTGATTGTTATAGTCCCAGAGGTAGAGACTAATAAGACTAATAAATATTTATAATTTATAACTAGCCAACCATTCCACAACTTTTGCATTCAGAAAACTTAATATTTATAATTTATAACCCACCAAACATTCCACAATTTTTGCATTAGGAAGACTTGGTATTACACATTATGTGTCCAAGATTAATGCACACCCTATAATTAGAACAAGTTGTACATTTTTTTTAATTAACTTTAAAATTACATAATGGTGATATATAACCATGTTTATTTATTTTCTAGCTAATAAAGACTAGTTAACATGGACAAGGAAAATGTTATCAATGACTAACATGTCATTTATATGTGATAGGTAATGATCACTAAGTTATTTTAGGCTTAAAAATTGATTAATTACTTATATATATTTTATATATCTATCTTATATATATATAGATATGCTGATAAGAATTTTTTCAAAAAATTATTTTATGCTTAAAAATTACATATATATATATGTATGAATGAATGAGAGATATATTGATAAGAATTTTTTCAAAAAAATATTATTCATATATTAAGAAAGTTTTTTTTTGAAATTATAGTAACTTTTATTATAGAATTTTCTCTTAATGATGGTGTCTTATTTTACAATTTTTTTTGTTTATTAAAACCTTTATTGTGTCAAAATATAATCATACAAAATAAGTAATTATTGTTTAATCTAAGTCTTGTTACAGTTTGTCACAAGGGAAACTAGAATTGCTAACAACGACCTAATTTTATTAGTCAAAACCATTTTAGAATAAACTAACTTGCAGTAAAAAAATTTGTCATGTCGTAGTCAAGATCTACAAAAATTCGAGTGCAAGTTACCACTAGCTACATTGTTGCATAAGGAAATTACTCTACTAAAAATAAAAATAAAAACATACAACGAGAGTGTAGAAGAAGCATCAATTATTGAATGAAGTCATTGGGGCTACATCTTTGGTGCTTGTGTTGGAGCTAGAGGCTTGATGTTCACTATAGATGGTGCTTTATGTGGGCTAAACAAGCATGTAGGCTCACAAGATAGGAGTGTTGGTGATGTTGGCCTAGATGAATTTCATTAGGAGGAGATAATGTTGTTATAGTCCTCGTGCTTTTCCTTGAGGACCCTACCTAGGAGTGTCATCATTTGTTAATAGAGGGTAATGAAATTGTGATATTGACTCCATTGTCCCCTAGTATGACCAAGGTCGAGAAATTAATTGGTCTTATTTTAAAATTATTTAAATCATTATAATTTTAAAAAAAAGTGAATCAAAGTGGAAATTAATTGGTCTTATTTTAAAATTATTTAAATCATTATAATTTTAAAAAAAGTGAATCAAAGTGGAACTTTATCTATTTTAAAAGAAATGATAAATTTGTCTACTTATTAAATTACTCATTTCTTAAACTATCATAACATCTAACTTAGAGGAAAAAGAACACCAAAGTGAATTGAGGATGGATACATCAAATAGAGCCAGCGACACCCTACCAATAAATGGATTGTAATCTAATTAGATGTCAACTATTTCAACTTTAATTAAAACAAATTTTCACCTAACTCAAAAGGAAAGGCAACAATGATTCTATGAGGCTTGAGCATATGACCACCAAATGTTTTTAAGATTGTTTTTTATTGAACAAACTATAGAGAATCTAAAGTTGTCCAACATGAAAAGGACATGATTCAAATGGACCCTCTTTCATCAACAATAGTTTTAAAACACATGTTCTTAACCATTAGGTTCACTCAAGCTCTAATACTATAATAATAATTATAAATTAAAAACAATGGAAAATAGATATAATTTATTATACATTTAAAGTCGTTATTCAAGGATTATAATGTCTATATATACGAATATGTTTTCATATCAAAAATAAAATTTTATGTACAACAACCCCATACATTCCTAAAACTATCGAAAACATTAATACAGTAACAGCCTTGGTGAAAATTCCATGTAATAAAAGTTAATAAAGGAAAAATAATAACCACGTTGATGGGACACTTATTCCAAACTGAATATTGGGCAAAATCAGAGTGATGGGAACCATTGGTGATTAATTTATGGATAAGGAAATTGGCAAAGGCAATGACAAAGGTTTTGGAAAGGAAAAATGGCATTTTGTCATATTTATTTAAGAAAACAATGGAAATTAGGAGAAAATGGAGGTGAAAGGTCATAGGTTGTATGTGAGGAGGAAAAACAAGGAAAATAATGGAAAATGAAGAAAATAGAGGCCTCATTAATAAAAATTCTTGCAAGGATCAATTCACAGACTTTTTGTCAGTTTAGTTTTGGAGCTCTCTCTCTATTCTCTCTCTCATACTCTTGGACACTTAGATTTTTTTTGGAGCACTCCTGGAGGAGTGTGGCATAATTGGATTTTTGGAGCAAGAAGGCAAAATAAGAGTGGGAAAGTGTAAGAGGACATCGATATCAACAACTACAACAGGTTTTTCTTGCAGGTACCGAGTTGCATGTATGTTTTCCTCATTGGTTTTGGCATGCATGGCATATGCATGTGGTTTATTGGTCATGATTTGTCATTGGCAAGGAGGATTGCCTAGATTCACAGTAGATTTGCCTAGCCTTGCCATTTCTTGCATAGCCATGGTGTTGTGAGTTCATTTCTTTGTTTTCTGGTTGGTTCTCATGTTTCCTTTATTTGGGTTGAGTTATTAGTTCCTGGAATCCCTGGTTAGGCAAACACTTTGGAAGCCCTGTAACAACTTGGGTTGAGTTATTAGTCTTGGAAGCCTTGGTTGGAAAAACTCTCTAGAAGCCCTTGGTGGGTTAAGTTACTAGTCCTAGAAGCCCTGGTTGGACAAATGGTTTGGAAGCTTGGAGTAAGTTATGGGTTTAGTTACTAGTCCTGGAAGAATTGGTTGGAACATATGCTCTGGAGCCCTGGAAGGCTTGGGTAGAGACCGATATGATGATGGTTTTGTTATATCCGACCATGAGGTGGAACCACTATTTGATGGGTTGAGGTGGTTTGGCCTCTAGAAGCTATGGATGGTTTTGATTGATGTGTTTTATGAGATTCCGCATTCATGCTTGGAATATGGCACAGGGGTGATTGGCTGAAGAGAGATTTGGCTCAGCCATGTCTACGGTCAGGTGGTTCATGGAAGCCCCACAACTAGTTGGTTTCTGCATCATTAATATGAGGTTATTTCTCCTTGATATTCCATGAGTATTGCATTGGTTTTTCTGTGGATTATATGGCTATTGTTTCCTTGGTATTTCTCTTGCTATTATGTTGGTTATGAACATGTATTATGATAGTGGCTATGTATGGCTCTCATCATATTTTTACTTGTAAATGAATGGAAGATGTATCTATGGCCTAATGGATGAAACTACAGCTAATGTGTTGACGCATCAATGCTTCTTAGAAATTATCAGATGAATATGAGACCTCTATGCTCAAATATGTTGTTTAAACTTGTAGATTGAATAATTGTGACATGTTTGACGAAATGCATGTCATGGCTAGTAGGGGTTTAGTCAAGTCCCTTTTCAAGTAATTGTATGTGTATCATTATTTTGTTGTTATCTTGTAATTCTAGAAGTGTCATTGAGTTTTGGGTACTAACCTGGGCTCTAGGCTTGAAAAAGTGGCTCAAATCCCAGAGACGCAGGCACAACACTGGGAAGAAAAGTCCCTGGACACGTGAATACCCATGTTGTGGGAGCGTCTCGAGCCTCCTGGATGCATGTTTGTTCATATCAAGGGAGTGTCTAGGGTTTAATGGCAAAAAATCTCAGTGGGACCCAGGTACTGGTTACCCAAGAGGTTGGGATGGTTCCTGGTAGTCTTGTCGTTGATGTGAAAGGTTTGTATGGTGTGCTTCCATTGGTTCCACTTCCTTAAGGTGACTTAGGAGGTTGAATCATATCATTGTAACTTCTCGTCACATGTTTACCCCGGTTGATCGATTACTTGGGTAAATGTGGGAGGAGGGTGTTACAGAGTGGTATAAGAGCATGGTTCACCCCTCAGATTGGATGGGTTGTGTGTTGATAATGCATTTATGTTGATTTCATATGTGTTTCTTATGTTTTAAACCATGTTCTTGTTGCATTTGAATGGTATGGGTTACGGTTGTAGTGAGGTCACCATGGGAATTTTATGGTGTCGTTGTGGAGTGTGTCATCATGAGTGTATGGTTGATTATGCATTGCTTATGCACATTAGTATTTCATGTGGTTAAGTGTACAATGATGTGGTGGTTGTTTTCATACATGAGGTCATGGTATGTGTAGTCGATATGGGCATGCATTTATGACTAGACTCTAGCTAGAATGATGTTTATATAGTTTATGCTTACGTGTTATATTTCAATATGTTGTCATGAATATGTTATACATGCATTACGTTGATTTGTTGATCTTGCAGATGAGGTATCCTCCCCGAATTATGCTAAGGTATGTTGGTTTATTGTGATTTTGTTTAGATGGCATGATATATCCTCCAAGAAGAATATCAAAGATGACTAGCAAGATGGTAGACTATAGCTCCCGAGACTTTCCCTATGGATCAGATGAGCAGCGTGGTGTTTGGCACTCTTCTGATTTGGGAGACACACTGAGAATATTAAAGGAAGAAGTAAGGATTTGTAAGGTAGATAATGACAAAATCATACAAGCATGGGAGAAACAAGTAGAGGTAAATGTATTGATACTTCAATTTTTGTCAGAATTATAGCGACGGGGAGCTCCTCAGATCAACCATGGGCAGGAGGAAAGAACTAATTGGGCATATGGCATTTCATCTCATGGTGAGTACAAGTCAAATAGCGCTGACACGATCATAGATGGTAGGTCCTTGGATACTCCAGATAAGAGAGGTGATGGGTGTAGGTACGATTCTAGTTCTGGTTCTAACAGGCATTACAATCGATATTGTTATCATCGTTACAGGAGAAGTAATAGGGTATATTTTTCAGATGAATTTAAGAAATAAAAGCCGCCTACATTTGATGGAGAGATGAAGAAATCACAGAATACAAAGGCATGGATTCTTGGCATGAGGAATTTCTTTAGGTTGCATGATTACTCAAAGAACATGAAAGCCATAATAGCTACATTCAGTCTTAAAGGTAAAGAAAATATTTGGTGGGAATATGTGAAGAATGTCAAAGGTATTCATGAGGAAGACTTGACTTGGAATGAGTTTAAGAGATTGTTCAAGAAGAATAATATATCGGAGATATACTTTGATGAGAGGGAAAAATAATTATATGAGTTAAAGATGGGATCGATGATAGATGAGGAGTACACTAGTAGGTCCTTGGAGCTACTAAGGTATGTGCCTTACCTTAAGGATGAGAATGCCAAGATTCAGAGATTCACTAGTGGATTATCAATTGCATTAAAAGACAAGATTGAGTTCTATGAGCCTCGATCATTGGAGGAGGCCATCCAAAACTAAATAATTTCTATGAGAAATCGAAGCGCAGATATAAGACTAAGCTGAACTAGAAAGGAAATGCAAAGAACAAAGGAAAAATGGACAAGAAGCGAGCAAGACCTCAGGATTCAGGTAATAAATAGAATGAAGTGCCATCTAACAAGTTCAATGCATCTGACAGAGGACAGGGACATCGGCTTGAGGAGAAGAAGAAGGATGCAGGATGAAAGCCTATATAGTGTTGGGCATGTGAAAAATATCATCGTAGGAGAGATTGTCCCCATCATTAGGGTGGTATACCATAGATATACAGTGCTCAAGAGGCACAGACAGTGGGATATGTTGGGTAGAGTGTTCCTAGGATCTATGCAGTGCTGGATAATAGACAGGTAGATCATCAGGCGTCTACCATTGAGACTTTCCCTATGGATCAGATGAGCAGCGTGGTGTTTGGCACTCTTCTGATTTGGGAGACACACTGAGAATCTTAAAGGAAGAAATAAGGATTTGTAAGGTAGACAATGACAAAATCATACAAGCACGGGAGAAACAAGTAGAGGTAAATATAGTGATACTTCAAATTTTGTCAGAATTGTAACGACAGGGAGCTCTTCAGATCAACCATGGGGAGGAGGAAAGAAATAATGGGGCATATGGAATTTTGTCTCATGGTGAGTACAAGTTAGATAGAGCTGACATGATCATAGATGGCAAGTTCTTGGATACTCCAGATAAGAGAGGTGATGGGTGCAGGTACGATTCTAGTTCTAGTTCTGACAGGCATTACAATTGACATTATTATCATCCTTACAGGAGAAGTGATAGGGTATATTTTCCGAATGAATTTAAGAAAGAAAAGCAACTTACATTTGATGGAGAGATGAAGAAATCATAGAATGCAGAGGCATGGATTCTTGGCATGAGGAATTTCTTTAGGTTGCATGATTACTCAAAGAACATGAAAGCCAAAATAGCTACTTTCAGTCTTAAAGGTAAAGAAAATATTCGGTGAGAATATGTGAAGAATTTCAAAGGTATTCATGAGGAAGACTTGATTTGGAATGAGTTTGAGAGATTTTTCAAGAAGAATTACCTATCGAAGATATACTTTGATGAGAGGGAAAAACAATTATATGAGTTAAAGATGGGATCGATGACAGATGAGGAGTACACTAGTAGGTCCTTGGAGCTACTAAGGTATGTGCCTTACCTTAAGGATGAGAAGGCCAAGATTCAAAGACTCACTAGTGGATTATCGATTGCATTAAAAGACAAGATTGAGTTCGATGAGCCTAGATCATTGGAGAAGGCCATCTAAAAACTAAATAATTTCTATGAGAAATCGAAGTAAAGATATGAGACTAAGCCAGACTGGAAAATTAATGCAAAGAACAAAGGGAAAATGGACAACAAGCGAGCAAGACCTGAGGATTCAAGTAATAAATAGAATACAGTGCCACCTAACAAGTTCAATGCATCTGACAGAGGACAGGGACATCGATCCAAGGAGAATAACAAGGATGTAGGTTGAAAGCCTATATAGTGTTGGTCTTGTGGCAAAGATCATCGAAGGAGAGATTGTTCCCATCATCAGGGTGGTATACCATAGATCTACAGTGCTCAAGAGGCACATATAGTGGGAGAAGTTGGGTAGAGTGTTCCTAGGATCTATGCAGTGCTAGATAAAAAACAGGCAGATCATCAAGCGTCTATCATTGAGATGGACGGTAAGCTTTGTGATCAAGTTGTTTCTATTTTCATTGACCCTGGATCTAATTATAGCTATGTTAATCCTCACCTGGTGGATAAGTGTGGTTTGAATAAATAAGTACATGTAGAGTCTTGGTTAGTGTAGTTGGCTACAGGGACAAAGAAGTGAGTTCACCATTGGGTAAGAGCTTGTGCATCTTATTTGAATGGTATTCCTACCACAACACATTTGAATGTATTACCATTGGGATCATACAGTATGTTGTTGGGCATGGATTAGTTGTACCTTCATAGGACCAAGGTGGATTGTTACGAAAAATCCATTGAGTGCTTGGATGACAATGTGGAACCAAGAGTCTTACAGGGAAAAACGAAAGCCACATCAGTTAGGATGGTGACAACTATGTAGGAAAAGTGCAGTCGCATAAAAGGGTGTGTATTATTTGTCATACATATCTCTAGTGAAAAACTCGTTGTTGTGTCTAAATTTGTTTCTACATTTCATGGATTGTGAATAGTCTTATTCAAGCTCTTCATCTAAGGTGTATTCCTATCATAGACACTAGTTCACACTAAGTCTTGGGTTCAAGACTTGTTGTGGGGACATGATGTACAAACAAGTGTGCAAGCTCCAACGTTATTAACTGCTAGATAATTGTACAGTTAGCTAGATCCGTCGTAGGAATTTCAAATCTTAAACACTTATCAAATTTGATGGTTTCTGCAATTATATTGTCAGTTTTGATCATTTTATGAAAGAACATTGATGGCAGGGAAAATTTTTAACTATATTTGACGTGCAAATCACCTCCTGACATGCAAAATTCCCATCAAATTCCATCCCTGCCTAGATCTTAGACCTAATACCAATTGCATACAAATGTTGTTGCATGGTTTTACCGGATGTTGTTGCACACTATTAGTCCTGGAAGCCTTGGTTGGAAAAACTCTCTAGAAGCCCTTGGTGGGTTGAGTTACTAGTCCTGGAAGCCCTAGTTGGACAAACGCTGTAGAAGCTGGGAGTAAGTTATGGGTTGATTTACTAGTCCTGGAAGAATTTTTTGGAACATACACTCTGGAGCCCTGGAAGGCTTGGGTAGAGACCGATCTGATGATGGTTTTGTTATGTCTGACCGTGAGGTGGAATCACTATTTGATGCATTGAGGTGGTTTGGGCTCTAGAAGTTGCGGATGGTTTTGATTAATGTGTTTTATGAGATCCCACATTCATGCTTGGATTATGGCACAGGGGTGACTAGATGAAGAGAGATTTGGCTTAGTGATGTCTACGGTCAGGTGGTTCATGGAAGCCCCACAACTAGTTGGTTTTTGCATCATTAATATGAGGTTATTTCTCCTTGTTATTCCATGAGTATTGTATTGGCTTATCTGTGATTATATGGCTATTGTTTCCTTGGTATTTTTCTTGCTATTATGTTTGTTGTGAACATGTATTATGACAGTGGCTATGTATGGCTCTCATCATGTTTTTACTTATAAATTAATGGACGATGTATCTATGGCCTAATGGATGAAACTGCAACTAATGTGTTGAGGCATCAATTCTTCTTATAAATTATCATATGAATATGAGACCCCTATGCTCAAATATGTTATTTAAACTTGTAGATTGAATAATTGTGACATGTTTGACGAAATTCCTGTCATGGCTAGTAGGGGTTCACTCAGTTCAAGTAATTGTATGTGTATCATTATTTTGTTGTTATCTTGCAATTATGGAAGTGTCGTTGAGTTTTGGGTAGTGACCTGCACTCTGGGCCTGAAAAAGTGGCTCAAATCCCAGAGACACAGGCACAACACTAGGAAGAAAAGCCCTTGGACACATGCATACCCATGTTGTGGGAACGTCTGAAGCCTCCTAGATGCATGTTTGTCCATATCAAGGGAGCGTCTAGGGTTTACTGGTAAAAATCTCAGTGGGACCCAGGGACTGGTTACCTAAGAGGTTGGGATGGTTCCTAGCAGTCATATTTCTGATGTGGAAGGTTTGTATGGCATGCTTTCGTTGGTTCCACTTCCTTAAGGTGACTTAGGAGGTCGAATCATATCATTGTAGCTTCTCATCACATGTTAACCCTAGTTGGGCAGTTACTTGGGTAGATGTGGGAGCAGGGTGTTATAGAGTGGTATAAGAGCATGGTTCACCCCTCAAACTAGATGGGTTGTGTGTTGGTAATGCATTTATGTCAGTTTCATATGTGTTTCTTATGTTGTAAACCATGTTCTTGTTGCATTTGAATGGTATGGGTTATGGTTGTAGTGAGGTCGCCATGGGAAGTTTATGGTGTTGTTATGTATTATGTCATAATGAGTGTATGGTTGATTATGCATTGCTTATGCACATTAGTATTTCATGTGGTTAAGTGTACAATGATATTGTGGTTGTTTTCATACATGAGGTCATGGTATGTGTAGTTGATATGGACATGCATTGATAACTGGACTCTAGCTAGAATAATGGTTATATAGTTATATGCTTATGTGTTATATTTCTATATGTTGTCATGAATATGTTATACATGCATTACACTGATTTGTTGATCTTGCAGATGAGGTATCCTCCCCGAATTATTCTAAGGTACGTTGGTTTATTGTGATTTGGTTTAGATGGCATGATATACCCTCAAGGAAGAATATCAAAGAGGACTAGCAAGATGGTAGACTACAGCTCCTGACACTTTCCCTATGGATCAGATGAGCAGCATGGTGTTTGGCACTCTTTTGATTTGGGAGACACACTGAGAATCTTAAAGGAAGAAATAAGGAGTTGTAAGGTAGGCAATGACAAAATCATACAGGCACAGGAGAAACAAGCAGAGGTAAATGCAGTGATACTTCACTTTTTGTCAGAATTGTAGTGACAAGGAGCTCTTCAGATCAACCATGGGCAGGAGGAAAGAACTAATGGGGCATATGGAAGTAGGTCTCATGGTGAGTACAATTCAAATAGAGATGACATGATCATAGATGGCAGGTCCTTGGATACTCCGGATAGGAGAGGTGATGGGTGCAGGTACGATTCTAGTTCTGGTTCTGACAGGCATTACAATAGATATTGTTATCATCCTTATAGGAGAAGTGATAGGGTATATTTTCTAGATTAATTTAAGAAAGAAAAGCCACCTACATTTGATGGAGAGATGAAGAAATCACAGAATGCAGAGGCATGGATTCTTGGCATGAGGAATTTCTTTAGGCTACATGATTACTCAAAGAACATGAAAGCCATAATAGATACTTTCAGCATTAAAGGTAAAGAAAATATTTGGTGGGAATATGTGAAGAATGTCAAAGGTATTCATGAGGAAGACTTGACTTGGAATGAGTTTGACAGATTGTTCAAGAAGAATTACCTATCAAAGATATACTGTGATGAGAGGGAAAAAGAATTATATGAGTTAAAGATGGGATCGATGACAGATGAGGAGTACACTAGTAGGTCCTTGGAGCTACTGAGGTATCTGCCTTACCTTAAGGATGAGAAGGCCAAGATTCAAAGATTCACTAGTGGATTACCGATTGCATTAAAAGACAAGATTGAGTTCGATGAGCCTAGATCATTGGAGGAGGCCATCTGAAAACTAAAGAATTTCTATGAGAAATCAAAGTGAAGACATGAGACTAAGCCAGACTGGAAAGGTAATGCAACGAACAAAGGAAAAATGGACAAGAAGTGAGCAAGACCTGAGGATTAAGGTAATAAATAGAATGCAGTGCCACCTAACAAGTTCAATGCATCTGACAGAGGACAGGGACATCGGCCTAATGAGAAGAACAAGGATGTAGGATGAAACCCTATATAGTGTTGGTCTTGTGGCAAAGATCATCGAAGGAGAGATTGTCCCCATCATCAGGGTGGTATACCATAGATCTACAATGCTAAGTGGCATAGACAGTGGGAGATGTTGGGTAGAGTGTTCCTAGGATCTATACTGTTATGAAACCAACTCAAGAAAAGATAGAAAAGATAGATCAACGCCTTAGAATTCAGCGTCTTCGAGGGGGCAACCTCCTTTACATTACATAAATGAACAATTCTTTGATGATTAAAATGATAAAACCTCCTTTCTATATATATGAGTCTAAGGAGTCATAATATAACCCAACCGACCTAACAATAATAATATAAAGCCACAAAAATAACAATATAGGGATTCTATGGGGCCCAATAATAATAATATGGGGACAACAGGGGCACAACAATATTAATAAGGGGTACAACTACAATAGTAATGGGGTAATCACTAGTATTATAGGGACCCAACATGCCCCTC
>APFE030449263.1:95786-130262 GCA_000404065.3 Pinus taeda | reverse complement strand
AGTGGAAGGATTTTAGGGATAAAGAGCTATCCTTTAGGGATGTTGAGATACTTGGGGATTTTGTGGAGTGACTAAAGGGATATGAACCAAAATTGGTTCAATTCAGTTGGTATAGATTAGTGAGAATAGAATAGGAGGGAGGAGTGAGTGTGAGAAGGGAGGAAGGATTCTCCTTGGAGAGCCTTTGGACAGTTTGTAAAAGGGCCACGGATTTGCAGATCTGGCCATGAGTATAACTGTTGTGTAAATATTTGTTTTATGTGAATATAAGTATGTTGAAATCGCATGAGGTGCTGATGGGTTTTATTTGGTCAATACGCAACTGATGTGTGTCCAATTCTGAAGTTGCTTGCCTTTTATACAGTGATAGACCCCTTGAATTACAGTTATGTCTGGTTATAATTGAATTTTATACTTGAAATTGACATTTCTGTTTAATTGTCCGAGGATGTTGTTTGTGCATGCGCTCTAACGCTTATACATCGGTTAAGAATATTCATCGACGGAACTGTGGCATGTTATATAATTTGAACATATATGTGATGGAGCACATATATGCATGTAATGTTAAAATTGCATGTTGGTTTCCTTTGAAGATGTGGCACCGAGAGTTGAACCTCCATTTGACAAAGATTAATGACTAACCATCGATACCAGGTGTGAACGCATTAATGTTTGAAGCCTTCATCATTCCGATTGAGATCGTATCCGCATCAAAGATTTGTGTGACAGTCGAATCATAGCGCCCAGGGACCGAGGACCGGAATTGGAACGATCTAATACAAGTTATAACGTGTATGTATCGCAGAACCCTCACGCATAGGTGGATCGTTGAATAGCGGAAATGTGGAAGCTTTAACCACTGCATATAAGAGTAAAACCTGAGGAGAACGAAAGTCATAGGTTGAGCTATCGCTGAACCGCGGAACTGGCCACGTGTTAGAAGGCTGCATCAAATTGTATCTAATTGTATCGAGCTATCGCCGAGTTGTCTTTGTGTTGACCGAACTGTATAGGGAACGGAGATGTGGAGCTGTCTATCCATAGTAGTCTTGGTCATGATAAAGCTCCGCCGTAAACATAGCCGAGGCAAGGTATACATAAATTCGAGTCTGATGTCTGCACAGTTGATTAGGGTGTGCGATCTGTGTGTGATTTTAATTAGCTGAAGAGTTCTTGTGTTAATGAAATCTTGGCGCTGTTAATAGTAGCGAACTGAGAGAAGTTTAATACAAAGTAAAAGCAGGAAAGATTTCGTGAATCTCCTGGAGCAGATTGACTACTATATTAAATGGTTTTGTCACAGATCGCGCCATATAGTCACAGATCCAGCTGCGGAATTTATGGATTGGGTTGAGATATTGGCGTAAGACTTGGAATCTTTTCCATGTGATCTTACAGCTTAATATGAGCCCGTGGGTTTTGCGAAGCTGGAGGTTAGGAGGTTTAGCCTCTGCGTAAAATAACCTGAAGGTTGAAGCGCAGGCAAAGCTATAACAGGTGTATACCAGCGTAGGAGGGGATATGTGTAGTTACAATCCATGAGGAAGCGCGTCTTTGTGCGTGGTAATATTGACCACAACCATCGGCCATCTCCAGATAAAGACGAGGTAAGCTGCGGATGGCGTGAGTCGATCTCTATAGTGTATGCGTATTGTGGACATATGGTTAATAACCATTGGAAGATTCGCTCTTTGTATATATTGGAGAAACACATGTTATGCCGGCGCTCCACTACAAACCGTGACAGTTATATATCTAGAACCTGTGATAAAATATATATGCGCCAGAAGACCTCTATTGAATTAATCGCGAGTTGGGTATGCGTCAATTGAACTGTATAAATGGCAGAATTATATATATATATAATATATAATATATATATATATATATATATAATAAATATATTCATCGTCCTGTATCTCTGAGTTTTATGCACGGTAAATTCTAACCTATCGCCAATAGAAAGAGGATGCATGGGAATATATGAGGTAACATATATATATGTTTGTTATGTTGCTTAAGACCGTCCCTTGAAATTTCTTTTAAGAATTCTGGAAAAGCGCTGGTTGTGAATAGAGCTTAACAATATGATTTTCAAGGAAATGAATTACAAATTTAATGACTGATGTATTCGAAACAGAAGAAAGGCCAGTAGACCGAGATATTGAAGAACTTGTTGGCAGACTAGAGAAGTTGTCTCTCAAGCCTGCAGCCTGCCATCATTTTTGGTATCAGAGCCAGAATAGTTCTGGTTGAAGATTCAAGTTTTTTTTAAGTTCAGTTAATTGCATGTGATGAATGAATGTTGGATTTTGGAACTGATGAATATTGCAGCATACATAATTGCAAGTGAATAGGATTACAGTGAAGGAAATTACAGAGGCGAATGAAGGATGAGATCAGGCAGGTGAGATGATTTTCTGATTTGAAATTTATGATTGAGGTTTATGGTTACAGAGAAGATGGAATTGAACCTGACATTCAGCTAAAGGCTGGATAAGGAGGACAATTGCAGTGTCCTGAAGAAGAACGTGAGTTGAAGAGACAGCCTAGAGAGTGAGTAGAGGAGAGTGCTCAAAGAGGTTCCAGAGGCAGTGAACCAGTACTTACCAAAAGACTGAGTGAGGAGGGCTTGGTGAGGTAAGTGACAGCAGAAGAGATTGTTGTCGTAGAGGCTAGTACAACTCATAGTGAGTGAACAACTCATGGAGAAAGTGATCATGGAGGATCAAAGAAGAGGTTCAGAGGAATGCCACAGCGATGAGATGACTGCAGAAGTCAGAGAAAGAGAGATTGCAGTAATGAAAGTGCAATTGCAGGTACTAGAGGAATGGCTGCAAAATCAGGAAAACCAGAATAGGGGATGGATCTTTCCATTGAAGGGGAAGAAAGTGAAGTGGTAGAAGCTATAACAGAAAAGAGATCGACAGATAAACATGCAGTTAATGGAAGAGCTGAAGAAGCTTGAGCAGATGATGGATGTACGGTTGGAGTGTACGCAACTCAGAGCAGCTGAGTTGGAAGAGGAGGTTTCTATTGATGAAACAGAGGAGGAGATCATTGATGATTTCTTGAACTATTGGGCAGATCCAGATCAGTTGGATAACGTGAACTCTTGTGCTTTTATAGCTGACAGTTGTGATGTGATTACAGGTTTTGTTGAAGAGGAAGTTCATGTGAATGAAGAAGATGATCAGCTGGAAGAGCTGGTATATGAATCGACGATTAAAGTTGTTGAGACTTGTAGTTTTCAAACTGACAAGTTGTGTATGCATGCAGGAACTGTAAGTGATGGTGATGTTATGCTTCAACAATGTTACAAAGAAATTGCATTGCTAGAATATTTGTTGAAGAATTCGGAGTATGACAGGGAGATGGTAGAAGAAAGAGTTCAGTACAGTGAACAAGTGCAGAAAGATATCATGGAAGCAGATGATGTGAGAGAAAGACTGGTTGACAGTCTTGCGAATTCTTTAGAGGATTCTTTGGGCAAAGAGAATCAGCATACTGATGTGCTGATAGTGGAGGAGAATTCAGAACAACATACTGAAGTGGTGGCAAAGGAGGACAAGGCACTGATGCCTTCTGATTTTTATTCTAATAAGTGTTTTGTGAATGCAGGTATTGTTGCAGAACATTTGACTCAATTGAGCAGTCAAATGAAGGAAGAGGAAGTTTTCTGTTCTAGAAGACAAGAGGGTATGGATGATTGGGTGGCAGTAAGAAATGAGAAAGTCAGAACAGAAACAAGAATAGAAGCAAGAAGTCAGCAAGTGAGAGTACAGATGGAGAAAATAAAAATTGAGCAAGCCATCTTAGCTCAGCAAGCAAATCAACAGCCGGGAGATTTATTGGATCGAGAGATTGAAAGTATCAGAAGACTGATGACAAAAGAATCCCAGAAGAGACCAGCAGCAAGAAAGGAAAGGAAAGACAACAAGAGAAAGACAGCGAAAGATTGCAAGAGCAGAGCAAGTGGAGCACTACAGCACAAAATATGGAAACCTGGAAGACAACAGCAGATGATAACAGTAGTAAAGCAATCGACAAGCATGGGAAGATTACAAAATAAAATTTGGGATCCAGGAGGAGATATCCAGACTTATGACCAGGTGGTCATGAACTTTTTTTTTTCATGGGGAGTTTGATGCAGGAGCATCAAGGGCACTTTTTTATTTTGTAAATATGTTAAAAGGGGGTGTGTTGATTTTTAATATTTTATTAAATTAATTTGAGTAAAATAGGAAAATGTGAGGTTCTATTGTAAATATCTTTTTATTTAATAAAAGGATATGAGGGAATTTAATTAGTGGAAGGATTTTAGGGATAAAGAGCTATCCTTTAGGGATGTTGAGATACTTGGGGATTTTGTGGAGTGACTAAAGGGATATGAACCAAAATTGGTTCAATTCAATTGATATAGATTAGTGAGAATAGAATAGGAGGGAGGAGTGAGTGTGAGAAGGGAGGAAGGATTCTCCTTGGAGAGCCTTCGGACAGTTTGTAAAAGGGCCACGGATTTGCAGATCTGGCCATGAGTATAACTGTTGTGTAAATATTTGTTTTATGTGAATATAAGTATGTTCAAATCGCATGAGGTGCTGATGGGTTTTATTTGTTCAATACGCAACTGATGTGTGTCCAATCCTGAAGCTGCTTGCCTTTTATACAGTGATCGACCGCCTTGAATCACAGTTATGTCTGATTATAATTGAATTTTATACTTGAAGTTGACATTTCTATTTAATTGTCCGAGGATGCTGTTTCTGCATGCACTCTAACGCATATACATCCGTTAAGAATATTCATCGGTGGAACTGTGGCATGTTATATAATTTGAACATATATGCGGTGGCACACATATATGCATGTAATGTTAAAATCGCACGGTGGTTTCCTTTGAAGATGTGGCGCCGAGAGTTGAACCTCCGTTTGACAAAGATTAATGACTAACCATCGATACCAGGTGTGAACGCGTTAATGTTTGAAGCCTTCATCATTCCGATTGAGATCGTATCCGCATCAAAGATTTGTGTTGACCGAACTGTATAGGGAACGGAGATGTGGAGCTGTCTATCCGTAATAGTCTTGGTCATGATAAAGCTCCGCCATAAACATAGCAGAGGCAACATATACATAAATTCGAGTCTGATGTCTGCACAATTGATTAGGGTGTGCGATTTGTGTGTGATTTTATTTAGCTGAAGAGTTCTTGTGTTAATGAAATCTTGGCGCTCTTAATAGTAGCGAACTGAGAGAAGTTTAATACAAAGTAAAAGCAGGAAAGATTTCGTGAATCTCCTGGAGCAGATTCACTACTATATTAAATGGTTGTGTAATTCGTTGGTTCTCCTGATTATTAGCATCAGATCGTGGAGAAATGATCCAAAATCGCGCCATATAGTCATAGATCCAGCTGCGGAATTTGTGGATTGGGTTGAGATACTGGCGTAAAGACTTGGAATCTTTTCTATGTGATCTTACAGCTTAATATGAGCCCGTGGGTTTTGCGAAGCTGGAGGTTAGAAGGTTTAACCTCTGCGTAAAATAACCTGAAGGTTGAAGCGCAGACAAAGCTATAATAGGTGTATACCAGCGTAGGAGGGGATATGTGTAGTTACAGTCCATGAGGAAGCCGTGTCTTTGTGCGTGGTAATACTGACCACAACCATCGGCCATCTCCAGGTAAAGATGAGGTAAGTTGTGGATGGCGTGAGTCGATCTCTATAGTGTATGCGTATTGTGGACATATGGTTAATAACCATTGGGAGATTCGCTCTTTGTATATATTGGAGAAACACATGTTATGCCGGCGCTCCACTACAAACCGTGACAGTTATATATCTAGAACTTGTGATAAAATATATATGCGTCAGAAGACCTCTGTTGAATTAATCGTGAGTTGGGTATGCGTCAATTGAACTATATAAATGGTGGAATTATATATATATATATATATTGATCGTCTTGTATCTCTGAGTTTTATGCATGGTAAATTCTAACCTATCGCCAATTGAAAGAGGATGCATGGGAATATATGAGGTAGCATATATATATGTTTGTTACGTTGCTTAAGACCGTCCCTTGAAATTTCTTTTAAAAATTCTGGAAAAGCACTGGTTGTGAATAGAGCTTAACAATATGATTTTCAAGGAAATGAATTACAAATTTAATGACTGATGCATTCGAAACAAAAGAAAGACCAGTAGACTGAGATATCGAATAACTTGCTGGCAGACTAGAGAAGTTGTCTCTAAAGCCTGCAACCCGCCATCAAATTTAGAAAGATATACTAGAGCTCCCCAAGGTGAGGGTGATAGCCTAAACCTTTGTCAATTATAAAAGAAAACTAGTAAGAGCAGCAAAAAAACACTTACCCTTTTCATGGTTTGAGGCTCCCAATTTGATTCCAGTTGACATTCTGCCATGCGAAGACCCAACCGTGATAATAACTGAACAAACCCTCTTGAAATGCTATGGTAGAATCTCCTTACGCTAGGATCCCAAATTTGTTTGCACTAGGTTGGCATACTAAAATATTTAATTCCCCGATATCCTATAATAACCCACTATATCTCCACATTCAATCCTCGTACATATTCTATCTCGATTGACATTCTACACAAGTGAAGCAAGGCCAACACTCTACTTAATATTTCTCATACCAATTCTAAGACAACCACCTTCACAGTGAAAACTAGCAACTAAATACACCAATGTATGAACTAAAGGGAGGTTAATTCCACATGGGCTTGCATGGCTACCGAGTGCCACACCTCCCATTTTTAATTATCATAGCACTAGTGAGGTGGCAAGCCCCCAAAATAATCTCAAGGTTTCCCTCGTTTGTTGACCAAAAACCATCTATTACCTGGAAGCACATAAATTTGTTTAAAAGAACTTTATCATTTATATACCAAACTTTGGGTCTAACTTGAACATATGTATTATATTTTAAAAAATAAAACAACATACTAACCTCAAAAAAAACACCAATTAGTTTTTAAAATATATTATTTTTTTTAAACAAAAATTGTTTATTTAGAAAAAAAATTGATTATTTAATTTTCATTTTTTTCACCATATGCTAAAAACGTGTATCTTTAATAAGAAAAATTAATGATGGATTTTTTTATTTTTCCACAATTGATCATATTCTCTTATTCATTCCATTTGAAAATTTGTTATGAGCCACATGCAATTTTTTTTTTTTCCATTTGTTAGTTTGCTGTCACATTATATCGTTTAAATAATATATTAGAGGTTATGTTGTCTGAACATATATTTATATGACCCTATACCCGTCTCTATCTTGATCTTCCAAAAACACAGTTAAATGATTATAGCGTTGTATCTACATTTATCCTTTTTTTTTAGATATTAAAAAATTAATTGAACCATTTTTTATTTTGATTTTGATTTTTTTGTTTTTTTTTCAACGCTAGTTTTTATTAAAGAAGAATAGAAACCAATACATATATCATAGTATTATAGAAAAAATAGAATTATACTATAGGAGAGGAAACCATCACCATCTGGGAAAATATCTCATGAAAAACATATTCAAAAAATTGGCATATTGTAGTACAAAAATACATATCCACTTGCAGGTATAAATTATAAAAGGTCTTATTCCCGATATTCATCGTAAATCTAAAAAACACATAGCACATAGGCTATGGGAGACTAATCAAACCCTCATATCTAATTATGTTATCCTAAAAGAAACTAAACATCAAAAAACTAGCACCAATAGTTAGACCATCTTTGGATAGAGCATCAACAACCATGTTTGATTCCCGAATATGCTTAAAGGAGATATTTTGGAAATACATTTTAAGTTCTATGATATGATCCATCCAACAATGAATTTCGGGTGGGGAAATGTTTGTGTTTCCCATAATACCATCAATGAGGGACTTAGAACCCCCATAAATATGTATAAATTCTAGTGACCTCTCGTTGGAAATCCAAAGTTGACCCCGCAGTGCTAATATCTTGGGTCTAGTATTAGAGCCATTGCCCCCATGGAAATATAATTTGAAATTTGATCTGTTGCAAACTCTGAGCCATTCCCCACAGCCACAAATACCACCATAGGCAACACCATCAAAGTAACCAGCCAAAAACTAAATGTGACAAGGCATATTTCTAACCAAAAGATCATTGTTGGCCTGAGTACACATTTCCTATGTGTCCATCTAGGTCTTAATGTTGTAGAAAATTTTGTGAATATTTATGGGAATGCCATAAAAGATGCAGGCATTCCTTGCCCGCCAGATCTCCCAGATAAAGAATAAAGAAATTGAATTATTTTGTCCCCTCCTAGTAACCCACCAACAAAGACAATCTTGTATCAAGGGAAATTGTTTGGGTGGAATGTGATAATATTGTAGAATTTGAACCCATGCCTATAGAGTTGTTATGCATTGAGGAAAGTGATGTAGTCCTGTTTTATTTTACTTGAAACATAGAGGGCACCATCCTGGACCTTGGTACCCCCTCTTATAGAGGTTTTCCCAAGTCAAAAAATTATTTTTCCAAACCAGCGAGTTGAAGAGGATTATCTTTAGAGGAACCTTCCACTTCCATACTTTTTGAAATCAATAGGGGTTAGTTAAATATTTGTTTTTGCACATAATATACCTGTAAATGTCTGTGAGCACAACAACTCCTTGATTTAGTTTCCCTACCTAAGTGAAAGAGTCCCCCTTCTCGACTCCACAGACCCGCCCACTGAAGGTCGTGAATAAAAAGATTCCATGTGAGTGCTTGTTGGCCTTCTAATCCCATTTCAGCCACTTCTTTCAAAATTTGATAATGTCCTCTCCATATTCGAATGACTTGTTCCAAGAAGAAGAAACCCATTGTGTGGAGAGCCTCAATGGTGTCCTACGAAAGATGAGAGATAGTGTTGACACCCAAAATTTGGTCAAAACCAATTAATATGTTGTTTCCCTTCCTGAAACACCATCTGATCCTTTACAAGAACCAACACTTAATCTTATGAAAACTCAACCATATGTATGAACCTAATTTTATGCCTACATTGTCTTCTCTGAACCTGTCAATGATTCTCTACCTTTTTAAATATTTTTCCATAAAAATATCCTTCCATATACCATATTCAAAAAGTTCCCTGCAAAGTGACTTAATGAGCAGAGACCACTCAAAGATTCTTGTATCTAAAATGCCACAGCCTCGAAAATATTTTAGTTTAGTGATTTCTACCCAGCTTATCAAATGGTATTTGTATACCTCCCCTCTACCTGACCATAAAAAGCAAGAGAGGATAGAACGAATTCTCGAAATGATATATGAGAGAAGTGCAAAAATATGGGATGAGTATAGAAACATTTGTTGAAGTATAACGTGAACAAGGGTATATCTCCCTCCCAAGGAAAGCCATATGTGTATCCAACCCTTTAATTTATGTTCAAATTTATCTAGTAGCCATCTCCAATCTGACAACTTATAGTTATTTGGCTTAATTATGAATCCCAGGCAAGTGAATCCCTTTGCCACGGGTCTGGATCCAACCCCAAAAATACCTGAAAAGAAATAAATCTCCAACCTATCACCATTTGAGAAAAGAAACAATGATTTACCTCCATTTGCAACCAGTCCAGAATCCAACCCATATCGTAAAAAAAATATAATGAAGAACCATCCATGGAGTTCTTGAGACCATCCGAAAGGTAAGAATGCCATCCACAAAAAACAAATGAGAGATGTTAACTCTGTTTTCCAATCTAAGGCCACTGAAAATACTGGAATATTTTTCTGCATTAATCTTTAGAATTATGCCATCTATAACTAGTATAAGAGAAGGGGCGAAAGAGAACAACTGTGTCTCAAACATCTACCCGCCTGAAAGAAACTCATAGGATATCCATTTATCAAAACGAAAAAACAAATAGAGGAAACACAAGTCATAATCCAATCCACATTGTGCATGGCCAATCCAAAATTTGTCAGAATAATTCTCAAGAAGGACCAGTCTACACAATCATAATCCTTATGTAAATCCACCTTCATAACCATCGAATCTAGATGCTTAGTGTGAAATGAATGTGTACATTCCTGGGCCATGGCAATAACATCATGAATTGATTGATTGTGTAGGAAGCCAAATTTTTCCCGAGAGATGAAAACTGAGAGAGTTTTCTAGATGTGCTCTGCTATAATCTTGGAAATAATCTTATATGTTATGTTACATAGCTATATAGACCCAAAATCCAAGAAGGAAGTGGGGGAAGATACCTTTGGAATAAGAGTGAGGAAGGTAGGGTTTATGTCTCCCAAGATATGTCGAGTAGTCTGGGACTCTTCTACCAAATCCAAGAGTTCTTGTCCCATCAGATCAAAGAAGTATAAAAAAACTTCCACCATCCAACCATGTGGACTTGGATATTTATCTTCCTCTAGAGTCACCAGGCGGAAGAGAGCCTCATTTGAATCAGTGCTAAACATAGACTAATATTCTTCTGATCCCCATAATTGGTCTTCTATGTTAACCCCTTCTTGAGCCTTGAAAAAATCTTCAAATAAAGAGACAACCTCTTTCTAAATGTAACATGTAGAATATACCATCTTCCCATTTTCTCCTTTGATGTGCCAAATGGTATTTGTATGTCTCCAATGGTTAGAAAATTGGTGAGAGAAACGAGTATTTCCGTCACCTTCATGAAGCCATAAAACCCTGCTCTTAAGGCGCCATGTTGTTTCTTGAATCTCTAATATATGCCTTTATGCTCCAAAATCATCTAGGAAGGTGCCACTTGTTCCATATACTTGCTCAATCTTTCAATTTCTTCGACAATCTACCTTAGCTCCACGAACATCAGTTTTTTTTTTTAAGCTCCCAAATCTTGAGCCGACTCTTCAATATAGTCAATTTTTGCACAGTCACATTCATGGTTGATGTCCAAGGAAACGTCTCGCCCATTCTCCATGTAAAATTTACCAACCTATGCAAATGAACATACGATTAAACAAATGTATATGCTACTAATTTAAGGTCTAATTATTGTGAGAAATATTTTTTAACAGATGTTATTAATTCACGTACAGATCCAAAATGTTTTTGGTTTAATTTGAAGTTTTTTCTTGTTAATTATCTTTGGAATATTTTCCATTACGAAGTTCATTAATTCCCATATAGTCTATCTCGATTGACATCCTACACAAGTGAAGCAGGTCCGACACTCTACTTAATATTTCCCATACCAATTTTAAGACAACCACCTTCACAGGGAAAACTAGCAATTAAATACACCAATGTATCAAATAAAGGGAGGTTAATTCCACATGGGGTTGCATGGCTACAAAGTGCCATGCCTCCCATTTTAAATTATTGTTAGCATGAGTGGGGTGGTAGGCCCCCACAATAATCCCAAGGTTTCCCTCGTTTGTTGCCCACATAGGGGAGCATATATATATACATATATATATATATATATATATATATATATATATATATATAATATATATATATATATTATATTATATATGGACATATGTCGAATTTCTAAAAGTATAGATTTTTAAGACCTGAGTGTCATTAGATTTTATAATTAAAGGAAAAAAAATAGGAAAAATAAGTGAACAAGAACCATGTATGACCTCGGAAAGCATATAATTTTATCATTATATATACAAATTTTGGGTCTAACTTAAACATATGTATTATATTTAAAAAAATAAAATAACATACTAACCTTAAAAAAACACAAATTATTTTTAAATATATTTATTTATTTTTTAAACAAAAATGATATATTTTGAAAAGAAAATTGATTATTTAATTTCCATTTTTTCCCTGTATGCTAAAAATATGTATATTTAATAAAAAAAATTAATGAATATTTTTTTTATTTTTCCAAATTGATCACATGCTCTCATTCATTCCCTTTGAAATTTTTTTATGAGAAAACATGCAATTTTTTATTATATTTGTTAGTTTGTTGTCACATTATATTATTTAAATAATATATCAGAGGTTATGTTGTCTAAACATATATTTCTGACCCTCTATCCATTTCTATCTTGATCTTCCAGAAAGTCAGTTAAATGATTATAGAGTTGTATCTCGATCTATCTTGTTCTTTGAGATAATAAAAAATTAATTAAACAATTTTTTTATTTTTTTTAACACTATTTTTTATGAAAGAAGAATAGAAACTAGTACATATATCATAGTATCATAGTTTGTTCAAAAATAGACTTCTACTACAAGAGAGGAAACCATCACCATTCAGGAAAATATCTCATGAAAAGCATATTCAAAAAGTTGGTATATTGTAGTACAAAAATACATATTCACCTGCAGGTATAGATGATAAAAGGTTTTTTTCCCCAATATTCATCATAAATCTGAAAAACACATAACACATAGCCTATGGGAGACTAATCAAATGCTCATCTCTAATTATGTTATTCTCAAAGAAAATGAACATCAAAAAACCAGCAGTAGTAGTTAGACCATCTTTGGATAGATTGTCAACAACCATGTTTGATTCTCGAAAGATATGCTTGAAGGAGATATTCTTGAAAGACATTTTAAGTTCTCTAATACAATCCATCCAACCATGAATTTCAGGGGGGGGAAATGTTTGTATTTCCCATAATACAATCAATGAGGGACTTAGAATCACCATAAATATGTATACGTTCCAGTGACCTCTCCTTGGAAAACCAAAGTTAACCCCAATATCTTGGCTCTAGTATTAGAGCCATTCCCCCCATGGAAATATAATTTGAAATGTGATATGTTGCATACTTTGAGCCATTCCCCACACCCACAAATACTACTCTAGGCAACACCATCAAAGTAACCAGCTGAAAACTAAATGTGTCGAGGCATATTTCTAACCAAAAGATCATTGTTGGCGTGAGTGCACATTTCCTCTGTGTCCATCTAGGTCTTAATGTTGTAGAAAATTTTGTGAATATTTATGGGAATGCCATAAAAGATGCAAGCATTCCTTGCCCTCCAGATCTCCTAGATAAATAATAAATAAATAAAATTATGTTTTCCCCTCCTGGGAACCCACCAACAAAGACAATGTTCTATTAGGGGAAACTGTTTGGGTGGAAATTGGTAATATTGTAGAATCTTAACCCATCCTTGTAGAGGTGTTGTGCATTGACGAAAGAGATGTAGTCCTATTTCATTTTATTCTCAACATAGAGGGCACCATATTGGACCTTAGTACCCCCTCTTATAGAGGTTTTCCCAAGTCAAAAAATTATTTTTCCAAACTAGCCAATTGAAAAGTATTATCTTTAGAGGAACTTTCTGCTTCTATACTTTCTGAAACCAACAAGGGTTAGTTAAAGAATTTTTTTTTGCACATAATACAATAGTAAATGTCTGTGACCAAAACAACTCCTTGATGTAGTTTCCTTGCCCAAATGAAATAGCCCCCCTTCTCAACTCCACAGACCGCCTGCCGAAGGTCCTGAATAAAAATATTCCATGCCAGTTCTTGTTGGCCTTCTAATCCTATTTCAACTACTTCTTTCGAAATTTGATAATGTCCTCTCCATATTCAAATGACTTGTTCCAAGAACAAGAAACCCATTGCGCAACAGCCTCAATGTTGTCTTATGAAAGATGAGAGGTAGTGTTGACACCCAAAATTTGGTCAAAACCAATTAATATGTTGTTTCCCTTCCTGAAAGACCATCTGATCCTTTGAAAGAACCAACACTTTATCTTATGAAAACTCAACCATATCTATGAACATAATTTTATGCCTAAATTGTCTTCTCTGAACTAGTCAATGACACTCTTCCTTCTTAAATATTTGGCCATAAAAATATCCTTCCATATAACATCTTCAAAAAGTTCCCTGCAAAGTGAGTTAATGAGAATAGACAACTCAAAGGTTCTTGTATCTAAAATTCCACAACCTCCAAAATATTTCAGTCTAGTGACCGCTACCCAACTTATCAAATGGTATTTCTACACCTCCCCTATGCCTGACAATAAAATGCAAGAGAGGATAGAACAAATTATTGAAATGATTTATGAGGGAAGTTAAAAAACATGGGACCAGTATAGAAACATTTGTTGAAGTGCAACCTGAACAACGGTATATCTCCCTCCCAAAGAAATCCATATGTATATCCAACCCTTTAATTTATGTTGAAATTTGTCTAGTATCCATCTCCAATCCGTCAATCTGTAGTTATTCAGCTTAATTGTGAATCCCAGGTAAGCGAATCCCTCCACCAAGGGTCTGGATCCAACCCCAAAAATACTTGCAATGAAATAAATCTCTGACCTATCACCATTTTAGAAAAGAAACAATGATTTACTTCCCTTTGCAATGAGTTTAGAAGCCTCCCCATGCCGCAAAAAAATATAATGAAGAACCATCCATTGAGTTATCGAGACCATCCTTAAGGTAAGAATGCTATCCATGAAAAACAAATGTGAGATGTTAACTCTGTTTTCCAATCTAAGGCCACTGAAAATACTGGAGGATTTTTCTGCATTAACCTTTAGAATTATGCCATCTATAACTAGTATGAAGAGAAGGGGCGAAAGATAATTATTCTGTAAATCCACCTTCATAACCACTAACTCGAGATGCTTATTGTGAAATGAATGTATCATTCATGTGTCGTGGCAATAACATCATGAATTGATTGATTGTGTAGGAAGCCAAATTGCTCTCGGGAGATGAAAATTGAGAGAGTTTTCTAGATGCACTCCGCTATAATCTTGGAAATAATATTATATGTTATGTTACATAGTGATATATCCCTGAAATCCAAGAAGGAGGAGGGGGAAGATACCTTCAGTATAAGAGTGATGAAGGTAGGGTTTATGACTCCCAAGATATGTCTAGTAATCCAAGAATCTTCTACCAAATCCAAGAGTGCTTGTCCCATCAAGTCAAAGAAGTGTAAAAAACTTCCACGGTCCAACCATGTGGACTTGGACATTTATCTTCCTCTTGAGTCACCAGGCGGAAGAGAGCCTCTTTTGAATCGGTGCTAAACATAGACGAATAGTTTTCTGATCCCCATAATTGATCTTCTATGTTAACCACTTCCCCAACCTTGAAAAAATCTTCAAAGAAAGAGACAACCTCTTTCTGAATGTAACCTTTAGAATATAAATCTTCCCATTTGCTCCTTTGATGTGCCAAATCGTAATTATATTTCTCCAATGGTTAGCAAATTGGTGAAAGAAACGAGTATTCCTGTCACCTTCATGAAACCATAAAACCCTGCTCTTAAGGTGCCATGTTGTTTCTTGAATCTCTAAAATATGCCTTTTCTTTCCCTCCAATTCCTTTAAATGCTCCAAAATCATCTGTAAATGTGCCACCTGTTCCACAGACTTGCCCAATCTTTCAATTTCTCCAACAATCTGCCTTAGCTCCGTGAACATCAGATTTTTCTTTTTAAGCTCCCAAATCTTGCACGACTCTTCAATAGACTCAATCTTTGCATAATCACATTTGTGGTTGATGTTCGAGGAACCGTCTCGCCCATTCTCCATGTAAACTTTACCAACCTATGCACATGCACATATTGAAATTAAACAAATGTATATGCTACTAATTTAAGATCTAATTATTGTGCGAACTTTTTCTAACAGATGTTATTAATTCGCGTACAAATCCAAAATGTGTTTTCTTTAATTTGAAGTTTTTTCTTGTTAATTTTCCTTAGGAATATTTTCCATTACGGAGTTCATTAAATACCATGTAAATGCATGTGTTGCTATAATTTAAAATTTACTACGGCGTTGATCTATTTTGTTTCGGTTTGTTTATTTTTAATAATACTTGGAAGTCTTAAATAGTTTTAATAATAACTTAATTATTGAATGTTTTAGTAGTTTTATTTTCTGCATTTCAAAAATATAAATATAATCAAAATTGTGAAAAGTTAAATTTATCAAATTGGTAATTCACTCCCTTTTAAAACGTTCATTGATGTGTGATATAACGCTAAATATATATGTGTAGATCTATTGAATCCTTTAATGTGTATGTGATATAAAGTTGAATATATATGTGGAGATCTATTGAATCCTTTAATGCCTTGAAACTGCAAGGCTATAACAGATTCATGTGACTAGACAATTAGAGGTTACAGATTTCATTTGCTTGACACAAATATGGCCGAATGGATCATGGGTTGTGTGTCTACAGTTCATTATGCAGTAATAATCAATGGATACCCATCCAAGTTTTTTGCAGCAGGTAGGGGACTTAGACAAGGATGCCCCTTATCCCCCCTTATTTTTGTCCTGCAGTGGATGGACTAAGTTTAAAAATAAAAAAAAAGTTGTGACCACTGGTGAATTTGAAGCATTAAAAATCAGAAGTCGTGTCATTGTTTCTTGTCACTTTTTTGTTGATGATATCTTGTTGATGGGTATGATAAACAGACTCAAATGGTATTCATTATCTTTAATCATAAAAAAAGTTTGGGAAAGCCACGAGTCTTGTACAAAATGAACAGAAATCCATCATTCTATATGGATCATGTAACCAGGATGATATCAGATATATCCAGAACTGTTTTGGGGTAAATGCAGAAAATTTAGACATTGGTATGAAATATTTGGGGTATTGACTAAAACGAGGATGCTATAAAAATGTTGATTGGATGTGGTTGGTGGAAAGATTCTATTCCAAGATTAAGGGATCGGAACACAGATGTTTATCAATGGGAGGACATATCATCCTCACACAGTTCGTTCTTCCACAGTGGGGGATTTATTGGGCACACTTGTTCCACATTCCACAAATGATTATTAATCTACTGAACTGAGTAATGGCAAGCTATATTTGGTTTGGTGCTAGAAGGAGCTGTAAATATCATTTGGTAAAGTTGGAGAAGATCACTAGACCAAAATTTTTGGGTGGATGGGGTGTTCTAAATCTAAATTTTTTTGGATCGCCACTAATTTTTAAATCTTTATGGAGGGGCATCAACAGTAAAGGCATATGGGGAAAGGTGATCCGATCCAAATACATGAAGAATAAGGATTTTTCCTTTTGGTTCAGAGAAGGAGCAATTGGGAAAAAATGTGGTTCACAGATATGGAAAAGTTTTATGAGGGTCAAGAACACCCTCTTCCAAAACATCTCATGGTTTTTTGGATCAGGTAATAGAATTATGTTGGGAAAAGACTGCATTATAGGAGCAGGTGAGGTGCCACCTGGGATAGTGGAACTAATGCACTATATGAATAGAAGAGGCATTTATATCCTCAGCCAGCTTATCAGTGAATGGAATGGTAGCATTCCAATTTGGCTTTACTACACCCAACTGAACCTTATTGGTTAGTACAAATTGGATTGGCTACAACTTGTTAAAACACTAAAAGAGGCACGGATATGTTATGACAACAAAGATGATTGCATAGCATGGGATGGTAAAAAGAAGAAAACAGGAGAGATCTAGGTGGTAGACTGCTATCTCAAAATATGCTTGAAGGAACTACAAAATGTGAAATATTGTTGGTTTCACATTTTCTGGAAAATTAATATTCCGATAAAAATTGCAATTTTCCTTTGGCTAACCTGGCAGAATAAGAATCTCACATGGGCAAACTTACAAAAGAAGAATCATCATGGTCCTGGGATATGTTATCTGTGTAGGCATAGTTCTAAGGATAATGAGCATTTATTCTTACATTGCCATAGATCTGTTATTATTTGGCAACACTTCACCACCAAGTTGCAGATTCCATTCATACAGTTTAATACAATTGAGGAGTGCTTAAAATGGTGGAGTACTCAAAGCAAAAGTATGTGACTGCTCACTTTGGTTTTTTTCTGAGAAATCTAGAAAGGTAGAATCAACTAATTTTTGGGTCCAATAGATGGGGAGAAAATGTAATCTATGAACTCATAGAACAGTGGGTCATATCAGATCAGAACAGTGACATTAAGGAATAAAGGAAGGTAGAAAAGGGGAGGGTTTAGGTCACCAACTACCTGGCGGGGTTTTTTGATGGGGCAGCGCAAGGAGGAAGATGTGGGTGCAGAATCTGGATAAAGCTATCAGAAAAACAAGAGCTCTGGATTGACTAGAATGTGGGAGAAGGAACAAGTATGAAAGCAGAAGCTATAGCTTTATGGGGTTTACTATGATTTATTAGATATTTGGATATCCCTCAAATACAAATTTATGGGGATTCCAAATGTATGATAGATCATGTTAAGGGGAAGAATGACATCTAGCAAAATTCTCTACAAGGCTGGCTCAGGCGTATAATAAGCATATGGAATACCCTTTAGCATCCTTCCATTCAACATATTAGTAGGACACACAAAAAGATCGCGAATGAATTGTTAAAGAAAAGATTATTAGCCACAGAAGAAGGTATGTATATCTTGATAAAAATATGATTAGACAAGACAAAAGTAGAAAACCTCAAGCCAACGGGATAGACCACTGAAGATCATCACAAAAAAGTAGAATATCAATGCAGATAAGTTCCTTGAAAATCTTTGTATCTTTTTGTTTAAAGTTTTGTACAATTTTTGTCTTTGGTTTTGTATAAAAAAGAAAAAGGGATGACTACTTTAATGTAGTTATATATAGAACATGTAAATGATCCGAGATACATCCTAGTCTTACAGACTCTCATAGTGTAATTCTGTGATATATTGTGGATGAGGCAGAGAGTATATATATTCAATTTCATTGTTTTATATTAACATACAATTTCAAATGTCTGTATAAAGAGTCTTTACTCCTCCATGTAGTCAAATTGTGGATCTCACAGAGTTTATGAGGAAAGAAATAAACATAAATAAATAAATCGCATGGAACATGATAATATGACGAATTTTATCTACACGCAAGGATTTGTAGCAAAGTACTAAAAATGTAATCAATAATAGGAGTTAAGGAAATATTAAGTATAATTATTATATTATTCCTGTAGTGTCTTGATTTAGGAAGTAATCCAACAAAGTCCATGGAAACACTTTCCCAAGGGTGAGAAGGAATAGGTAATGGAGTTTACAAGCCTAGTTTTCTATTGCCGGGCTTGCTTTTAGCACACATAGTACACCCTCTTACATATCTAGAAACTGTCTCATTCATTTTTGGCCAATAAAAAAATCTTTGTAGCTGTGCAACTGTTTTACTTACCTCAAAGTGACCTGATATCATAGAAGTGTGTGCTTCTCTAACTATCTTTAGTCTCTCAGTTTGTGGAATGCAGAGTTTCCCACAGTGATATAAGAGTCGGTCCTTTACATGATAATCCAATTCTTCTACTCTCTTGCCTCGACTCAAAGTTGCATATACATCTTTAAAGTCTATATCTTGTGCATATTGTTCAATGTAGCTTTCATGTAGTACAAAATTATGCTTAAGTATAGTAGATGCATTTATAATGGGTCTAGATAACATGTCTGCAACTTTGTTATGTATGCCCCTTTTATATCTGATGACTGATGAGCCCCGTAATTGGGTAACTTATTGGGCTCATTTTACCTAATTGTTCTTGACCAGTCCACCATTTTTCATAGTTTATGCATGTTTTTTGAATATGTTTATGTTAATTGAACGAATGAGGGTAGTCACTTTACCAAGAAAGCTAATACGTGGTTATTTCAGGTTTTTGGACAAATTTTGGAACAAAGCCAAGCAATTATGAGCTAGATGACAGCCAAGCATGAAGGAACAAGGGTGAGGATTTGTAGGGAGGATGTCTCTTGCATTAAATGTTCCTTCCTCAAAATCTCCACCCTCAACTCAGAGCTTAGCAAGCCACCAAAACGAATCCTAAAGGCAGCCGAGCAGCTTGGTGAAAAGTGACTTTTTACTGGCAGTTGGAGCAGCCAAACCCCTTGAGTTAAGGAGGGTTACTAAGGCCCCTCGTAGGCATAAATAGGAAGGCTTTCAGCCTTTGTAGTTTACTTTTTGGGATTGTTGTTATTTTGCACCAGGGTGCTGCTATTTTCTCAGCTCATTTTCGTAGCTGCTGTTGTATAACTTTCTTATGAACATGGCTATTTTTGAGTAATGGAAAGCAACTTTGTTTGGCACCAATTCTGATTTTCTTTAGGAGCCTGCAGCTCTTGGGGTCATGTACTGTTATTTGTTTTTATGTCTTTGTAAATTAATTCTTGTTAAGTAGATCAACATCTTGTTGGTTATATAGGTCATGGTTGATGATTAGATAGGATTTTTATGTTCAGATTTAGTTGATAGATTAGTAACAGGGGATATCTCTAGAAAAAGGCCATCAAGCACCTCTGATCTCACCTCTCCCTCAGTGGGATCGTGAGTTGGGACAAAGGTGACATTGCTGCCAACAAGAACACTGTCTTTGCTTCACCATGCAAATAGTAGTGTTGGATTCTTAGTTGCCAAACTTGATATCAGTTTTGATTGCACGCGTAGGGTTATGATTTCTTAGTTGCATAGTTATTTCATCTGATTCCATTGCAATTAAACTTCTGTTCCATTTCTCTGCTGTTATCTAGGTCATAATAGACTAACATAACTAGGTCTTTGATTTTCCAAGTGTTTGGCTATCCAGTTTGAAAAACAACTTGCAGAGCACCTGTTAGCCATCTTTATCTGCCCATAATCTATCAACTACACCTGCTTCACCCTCTACTTAGATCCTTGGCCTCCCATCTGTCACATTCGTTCACATTGCCCTAATTTTCATCCTTTTTGTTCAACATCGTTCTACCTCTCCTCGAACAAATCCAACCATCCTCGCCACTCCTCAACTCCATCTACCAAGTCATAAACTTCCCTACACCCCTATCTCACCTCCATACCCATCCCTTCATCTTTATTTCTCCATCCATCCTCCAAAATCCCATTTCTGAACATCCTGTAGAAAATTACAGACATCCTGTAGAAATTCCAAAACATCCTGTAGAACCCCTGCAGACTTCCTGTAGAAGCTCATGAAAGCGGTTTCTTGATAGCCAAACTCTGTGGAACTCTATGGAAGGGTGCTAGGGACCCCTTAGGCCCTCTCTGAACCTTCCCAACCTCTTGCAAGCATTTCCTCTCACCGATCCACATATGCACAGTCAAAAATAGTGAAAGCACATGCATGGTAATTCTGACAACTTATTCAAAAATACGAAAAGAGGTTTTCTTCAGAAAGAAGTAACTTAGACACATGTATTCCTAGCCAACTCCCCCACCACATCACTGAGTCACCCTTCTCTCTTCTTTGGTGTCCGTGATCCAGACGAACCTATAGGTGAACCCCCTGAGATATATGAAGATCCTATAACAGAAGAAGAGAAAGAGAACATCCCTCTTGAGGCCATGGCTGAACACAGAAACGGTTTAGGAGATAACAAGAGAATAAAAGGTGCCTTTCCCATCTGAGAGACCAATGGGGACATGAAAATGAAGAACATAAGTCCCTTAGCCTTACCTCACTTCCATGGATTGACCACTGAAGACCCTGATACCTTCCTGTTTGAGTTTGCTGTCCTTTGTCGAACTTATGACTATGCCGAAGATGAGAAAAATTTGAAGCTCTTTTCTTCTACCCTCAAGGATGAAGCACTACGCTGGTTCATGGAGTTACCTAGAAACAATATCACCACTTGGTCTCAGATGTAGCAAGCCTTTAACAACAAATACCGGGACTACTGTAGGTCCAAAGAAATGAAGGGAGAAATCTTTCGGATGACCATGGGAAATGATGAGTCTTTAGAAGACTACAAGGAAAGGTTCCAGCTTAGTTATAAATGGGCCAGGTGCACACTTGACCCTGAATCTCTGAAGCTGCTTCTGCTCCGAGGAGTCCCTGAGGACCTTCTAAACACCCTTCACTTGCTAGCTGGAGGAGACATCTACCAACTACCCTATGAGGACATAAAGACTGTGTTTAGAAACCATTCTAGGGCAGCTCGGAAAAGAGGTAGGGGGAATCCACTTTCAGCTAGTACCACCTTCCAAGCATGAGTTTGCTAATTAGATGGAAGACCTCAAAAGTGAGATGAGATAGACTATTGCCATGCAACTTGATACTTTCCGAATCCAACAAAAGAAAGAGGAAGCTGAGAGGGCTTTGGCCATTTTCTGTCCCAGATGTACGATGAAGCACCCTAAGAACGAGTGTCCATTGCACTCAGTAGAGGTATGCTTCGTTTGTGAGGAAGAACACCCCTCAAACCAATGCCCAACCTTACCCGGATTTAAAGCCATGTACCTAGGGACTGAGGCAACCGATGACCCTCTCTACTTCCTCAACCAAAGGAGGTCGCATGGGCCCAGACCTTACCAGTAGGGGATGCAAGGGACATCCCAAGCTTATTATAGCCCCAATCAATCTGCTCACATACCTTCTTGGGGTCCCCCTGCTCATCCTTCCTGGTCCGCACCTCCTTCGTGGTCTTATCCATCTCAATACCATACTCAACCTACTGCTCATTCATTTCCCTCACATGTCTAGCCTCAGCCTTAGTGGAATGCACCTCAGCAGGGGTGGAGGCCCCAATACAACTCTCTTCTTGCCATTTTACCTCCACCACCGACTCAACCACAACCATTACCTCCTGCTCCTCCAAGACAACCCTAGATGCTTGCCCCACAGAAACCAAACCCCAACAACAGACATGCCCACAAGGTATACACTGGGGAGACCACATGTCCTACCTATGATGTGGAGATCCAGGAGATCAACCTGTGATCTGGGAAGGTCCTTCCAGATCGCCAACTTCCTCCCCCGGAGGACAAGGAAGAAAAATAGGAAAGTGAACCCAAAGCCATTCCACCCTTTCCTGAGCGACTAACAACAACCATGCAGCCAAACCCAGAGGAGACTGAGCTTCTGGGATAATTTAAGCAGTTGTGTGTGAAAATACCCCTTCTCCAGGCCATAAAAGATGTACCGATATACAACAAATTGATCAAGGAGAAGTGTTTCAGGCACCCAAGCAGGTGCAAGAGAGATGCCTAGACTATCAATGTCATAGGACAACTGCCCGATCTGATGTTGGGGCAAGTAATCTGTCCAAAATATTTGTACCCTGGCAGTCCTATAGTTGATGTCCACATCAATGGCACCATAATCCCCCATACCTTGATTGATCTAGGGGCTGCCATTAATGTGATGATCAGGGAAACTATGCTTAAACTCAACCTTCAGAGTTCCTTGAGGAAGACCTCGACAGTGTTGCAGTTAGCAGACCGCTCCACCATGACTCTTGAAGGGATTGTGGAAGATGTCTTGGTATCTGTTCACTCTTGGGAGTACCCTGCGGACTTCTTGGTCCTTCAGCCAAAGGCGAAACTCACTGGATACCCCATCATTTTGGGTAGGCCTTGACTAGCTATTGCAGATGCTTACATTAGTTGTTGAGCTGGAAGCATGACCATCAAGAATGGGCCTATGTCTAAGTAGCTAGTCCTCTAAACTCCTGCCCAACCTCTGCTAGAACATGACTTACCACTCTGGTTGGAAGAAGGAGATGAGGATGAGGTCTACTCTGCACCTTTGTGCACAATAGAAACCACCAGGGGAGGCCCTCAAACCAAGGATGACTTGATTGAGAATTTGATTCAAAATCCACCTCCCGGTGCACTGTCATTAGAAGAGTTGGTGGAAGATACCCTAGCCAGTTCTTTAGTGGACCTTTTTGTGACTGCTCCGACCTCTCCTAGAGTTAAGAATGTGGAATTTGGCCCTGAAATAACCTTAAAGATCAGCTCCTCCTTATCTCCCTCCCAGGAGGAGCTGTGTAGCTTATTGAACAACCATTTGGATGCTTTCGCTGGAGCTACAAGGAGATGAAAGGAGTCCACCCGTCGGTCTGTACCCATGACATCTACATTAAAGAGGATTGTAAACCAGTCAGGCAGCCTTAGAGGAGAATGAATCCAACCCTTAAAGTCATTTTCAAGGAAGAATTGCAAAAATTGCTGGATGCAGGATTCATCTACCCTATCTCTGACAGTGAGTGGGTCTCACCTCTAATGCTTGTGCCCAAGAAAAACGGGAAGTGGAGAATCTGTGTAGATTACCGAGAACTTAACAAAGCCACCAAGAAGGACCATTCCCCTTTGCCTTTCATAGATCAAGTGTTGGATGGACTAGCAGGGAAGAAGTTATTTTCTTTCCTAGATGGGTTTAACGGGTATAGCCAGATTCAAATCAGCCTAGAGGACCAAGATAAAACCACCTTCACTTGTCCATGGGGTACCTTTGCCTACTGGGTCCTTCCCTTTGGAATGTGCAACACTCCCGCCACTTTCCAAAGAGTAGTATTGAGCATATTTGCTGAACTAGTTCATGATTCGGTGGAAATCTATATAGATGACTTTACTCCTTATGGGTCCAGCTTCCAAGAAGCATTGACTAACCTAGGAAAAGTTTTAGCCAAGTGTATTGAGATGAACCTATCCCTTAGTCCCGAAAAATGTGAATTCCTGATGACTGAAGGGACTGTGCTAGGTCATACCATTTCTCGGCAAGGATTACAGGTGGATCTTAACAAGATCACTATCATCCAAAAGGTTCCACCTCCTCAAAAGGTCAGAGATGTTCAGAGTTTTCTAGGCTTGGTCGGGTATTATAGAAGATTCATTAAGGATTTTAGTAGGCTATCTTCGCCATTGTTTAGTCTCTTAGGGAAAGATGTTGAGTTTAAATGGACTGATGATTGCCAAGGCTTTGGATGAGTTGAAAGATAAGTTGGTGTCTGCCCTGATCTTGAGAGGTCCAAACTAGGCCCTACCGTTCCACATCCACACTGATGCCTTGAACAAAGCCATAGGGGCAGCCTTAGGACAAGTTGAGGAGAAAATTCCATATGCCATATAATTTGTTAGCAAAAACTTGTCCAAGGCAGAGATGAACTATACTATAACCGAGAAGGAGTTCCTGGCCGTAGTCCATTCCCTAAACAAGCTCAGACACTACATCACTGGTTATCAAACATTTGTACACACGGATCATGCTGCAATTAGATATTTAATGAATAAGCCTGATGTGAATGCTCGCACCATTAGATGGTTAATTTTGTTGCAGCAATTTGATTTGACTATCGTTGACAAGCCAGGTAAGGAAAATGTTGTTGCTGACTTCCTATCTAGATTATATTTTCTTGCAGGTGAAGAAGGGATAGTGGATGACCAAATGCTGGATGAACACTTGTTTGCTATCTCAGTACTCTCTCCATGATTTGCTGATATAGCAAATTACTTTGTCTCAGCATAGTTCCCTCCGCATCTATCCTCAAAGGAGAAAATAAAAATCGTGAGGAAGAGTGCCCCATTCACTTGGATCGGGGGCAACCTGTTTAAACTTGGCCTAGATCAGATCTTGAGGCATTGTGTGAGGGAAGAGGAAGTCTTTGAAATCCTCCTAACCTGTCACGATGGACCCTGTGGAGGCCACTTTGCAGCGAAAAGGACTACCTTCAAAATTCTACAGGCAGGCTACTATTGGCCTACTCTTCATCAAGATGTCATAAGATACATCTGCCAATGTGACCGATGTCAGAGGATGGGGAAACCGACTCCAAGGGATGAAATTCCCCTCCAACCTCAAGTGACCTTCGAGCCATTTGAGAAGTGGGCCATGGATTTTGTGGGTCCTATCAATCCTCCTTCAAAGCAGAGGTCTTACATCATTTTGTGCACCGACTACATGAAAAAGTGGGCAGAAACAAGGGCAATCAAGGCAGCGACAAAAGAGAAAGTAGTTGAGTTTTTAAGGGAAAATATCTTCTACAAGTTTGGCTACCCAAGAGAGTTAGTCACAGATCAAGGAAGCCAGTTCACCTCTAACTTGATTGAAGACCTGCTTGCTCATCACAAGATCAAGCACAAAACTTCCACCCCATATCATCCACAAGCAAATGGGCAGGTGGAAGTCGCTAATAGAGCATTGGAAGAGATTTTGACTAAGGTGGTGAGCAACAGTAGAAAGGATTGGGCAGATCGCCTTGTGAGGACACCTGGGCCTACAACACCACTTGGAAAACTGCAACAGGATTCACACCTTATGAGCTTGTCTACGAGGAGAAAGATTTGTTGTCCATAGAGTTCGAATACAACACATTGAGGGTGGCAGCTCAGCTAGACTTAGATCTCATCCATGCTCAACGTGAAATATTACTGCAGTTGAATGGATTAGATGAACAGAGAATGCATGCCCTCCTCCACTCAGAAGTAGTTCAACTACAGAGGAAGATATGGCATGACCGGCACCTCAATGAAAAGAAATTCCAGCTAGGAGATTGGGCATTGCTGTATGACTCAAGGTACAAGGATTTCAAAGGGAAGCTGAGGACAAGATGGCTAGGACCATATGCAGTGGAGAAATGTAACGACAATGGTTCAGTCCTTATCAAGACCATTGATGAAGAAGCCATCCCCATGCTTGTCAATGGGCATCGATTGAAAATCTATAGGAAACCTCTTGCGAGGCAGGAGTTCATTGAAACTTTGGAAAAATCAGTGCTGGTAGTGGAGTAGAGCTCTGACCCTATTCCACCCACACTTTGAACATCCAAAAAAAAATAGAAATAAAAAGATCCTTGGGTGAAAACCTTTATGAGGCGCCTAGGGCAGACAGTGAGGGTGAAAACCTCATGGAGGTGCCCCAGCTATCTCTATAGAAAAAAATGTGGAATAAAAAGATCCTTGGGTGAAAACCTCTTTGAGGCACCCAAGGCAGATAGCAAGGGTGAAAACCTCATTGAGGTGCCCTAGCTGTCTCAAAAAAAAAAAAAAAAAAGGAAAGAGAGAAAAAAGAGAGAAAAAAACAAGGAAAAAAAAGGAAAAAAGAAAACAGGACTAATCACTGTGAAGTAATTGCAAGTTGCAGGGAATACATTACAAGAAAAGAGGGGCATACAAAACAAGGACAGGGGTCCATACTAGGCTCCAGGACATCCCTTCAAACACCCCCTCCATGGCAACTCACCTCTCCAAGGATTTGGTCACATTCGGGTCAAGATTGGGCCTTCTACAGGAAGTTCTGGGCTTTCTATAGGAAGCTCCATGATTTTCTATAGGAAGTCCTAAATTTCTATAGGAAACATCCTGTAGAACCTTTGGACGAGCCAAATTCAAGTTTGAAAGGGAATCTGATGGTTGGGATCCGTTTTTTAGGCCTGCGGCCACACCTTTATTCAATCCAACACCATGTGGCGCCCTGTTCCATCTTTGGACACCTATGTCACCCCCCTGGTTATGTTTCCCGACATAGTCATACAAAGAGCCCTGTTTTCCTCAGATTGAAAAAAACTTTTCCAAGTGACAAAACAAGCAACAAAGGCTCGCACACTCTACCTATTCAAGCTCCATCTAGACTCTTCATCAATGCAGCCAGCCCTTGTTCGTAAAATGGCCCTGCTTGTTTAGCCTGCATCCTAGGAGGAGAAGCAGCTACAGGACATCCTACAGGAATCCTGTAGCAGCTGATCCCTTTGGAGCACATACTCTAGAGGAAGAGGCAGCTGAAATCCACATAGGGAACATGAAAAAGGGCTCATCTTGAACGTGAACACCTCCTCAATAGCTGAGATCAGACAGAACCTATGCATGTAGCATTTATCATTGAAATATCGGGTTCCAAAGCCATGCATGCAGCTTCAACAAATGGAAGAATGAGTGCTAGAACCCATGCACGAGGCAGCAACAAGTGAGGTAGTGATTCTAAGGTCCAAAATCTACATAGCGCGCCCGGCCATGTAGGTAAGTGTCTAACCTCGTTCGTGAATTGCATGAAATATACTTCGAAAAAATTGCATGTCTGTGAAAATGGGTGGATTGAACGAATTTAGTGGCCAGTCAATTGGCCACCCTCAGCCACTTACACTGCTTCGGGGGATCCAAACGAGCTCAGTTACATTCAGACTCGCCAATGAGCCGTGTAGCCGACACGTGTGGAGTGTCTAGTCGGTGAAAATCGACGAACTGACAATGGTGGTGGCGGTTAATGGTAGAGAGGAGGTAATGGCGGCTAGGGACATGCAGGAAAATGATGACCATGATGATGGATAACGGTTCGGTTCAGCCACCTCACCCCCTCACCGTGAATTGTGCTGTAGTTCAAAATGCTTGGCTGAAAGGCTCGCACATCTGTTGTTCACTCGCATTTGCAATGTCCTGGCCGACGTACTCGTCCTCTGCTTCCACAATCCGTTAACCCAAGCTTTTTGACTAGTTTTGAAGTTCTCCCACGTCCCGAGCTCGTTCAAAAGCGGAGTTACATCCTACAGAAGCTGGCAAGAATCCTACAGGAATAAGTTCTACAGGAAGTATGGCACAACCTCCTGGAACAGAGAATCCTGAGCTTTCCTTTGACAAATTTGGAGTTCCGAAAGAGGTAGGCTCAAAAAACACTTTCCCTGCATAGTATATTTCGAAAGGTGGTGAACTAAACCATATGAAGTAGGGATATTAGAGAAAAGTCTGCCTATGGGTCAAGAATAGTAGTTTGCCTATGTAATTACATGGAATTTCTTAGTCGGTCCTGCGTCAACATTCTCCTCCAAGGTTCCTGTGAAACATTTCTCCTATAGAAAAGATAAAGCACTGAGAGGGCTAGCCTGTATATAAAAATTTGAAGTTTCACGTTTGCATGTATGCTGGGAGTAAAAAAATTGAAGTGTTGTACCCTGTTTGTGGAAACAAAACTTCCCCCTCCATACACAGATAGTCGAGTTCGGGCAACAAAAGCATTAGAACCAGGGATTTGGTGCGGAGTTGAAATATAAACACCTGAGAAATCCTTTCTCAAAATTCGAAGGAGGAAAACATAAAACAACACTTCCTTTCCGCTCAGAGAATTTAAATAGGACACTCCCACCATGCCATGAGGTTTTATTAGGAAGGAACCCTCAGATTCCAGAAAATTGCATGAACATCCTGCAGTAGTGGACCTCTTCACCCGTGCTAACTGGATGGCATTTTGTGACAGACTTCAGGTACATGACGATGAAATAACAAAAGAATCCTTGATGTCCCTGCAACCTAAATCAAAGACTTTGGCCACTATGAATTTCAAAGGGTTGACCTTAAAGCTTACCCCTGAACTCATTAGTCAAGTCACTGGCCTGCCGTTAGGGATACCCTGGAGCAAAGAGGAGAGAGCATTAGGCCAAAAAGCCAAGAAAGAATTCTTCCTACCAGAGGAACAGTTTGCAAAAGATAAGAACGGGGTAAGGAGGGCCAATTTACATCCTCTATGGAGCGAAGCTAGTCTCCAAATTATGAAATACATTACCTGTGAGGGGCAGTTCAATATTGTTTACGAATATTATTTCCGTTTGCTAAAAGAACTAAGACATGGGTTGGATTTACCCCCAGAGCAGAATTTAAGCATCCCCTATTTTCTCTTGCAATCATTGATTTAATGTGGCACAAAATTGAAGGAGGGGACCCCAAATCAGCTAGCCCATCATGGGCTCATCAAGCTTTTGGTAGAGGATGGCCTCCATACCTACAGTGTCCCCCTCTCCTGGGAAATTTTCCACAATATGTCCAAAGATGATGATATAAGAATTCTGGCCGAGGAACTCACCTCATCCAGTAGTGAAGAAGGGAAAAACCTTGAAGCCGGAGAGAAAGCCAGTGGCAAAGAAACACAGGACAAACCACCACAGAAAGAGCAGAAGGAGAAACAAGGAAAAGGCCAAGTTACTGAACCTAAAACTGTGGGAGGACCAATGGCACAAACACCCAGGGAGAAACGACTACAAAGTATAGAAGAGAGGACTGGAAAAGCCCAAATAAAGGAGATCACAACCAAGGCAACCAAACAAGAGTTAAAAGGAAAGACACATACAGCCAAACAGGCCAAAACCGTTTCTATAGGAAGCTTGAAAACAATCGCCACGGGACTTTCTACAGGAAGTATGGAAGCAGAGCAGAAAAAGGAGAAATCACCGGAGATCTTGGCTAGGGAGGCAACAACAGTGTTGGTTGCCTTGAGCACAACCCCAGAGCAAAAAGGGAAGAGAAAAAGGGAGCCTTCTATGTATTTTAAGGCAAGAAGAAGCATGCGCATAAAAGTTGGTAGACCCCAGTCACAGTCAAAAGAACCAATTACGATTATGGACACCCCAATTAAATAGCAGGAAAGGTCTCCTCCAAAGGCATCCATCATCTATGAACGGGGGAGCTTGAATACGTCCACCTGGAAGGAAAAGGTTAAAATGTTGGACACAAAGACCTCTCTATAGGATGCTGAGACAATTCCACAGGATACGTTGGCTAGACTAAAGGAGACCGAAGAATTGGAAGAAAAGGCAGTTAAATCATCCCAGGAGGGGGAAAAGACTGAGAAAATTGAGGAACCAAGCCCCCAGCCCAACCTGGGCTCCTACTATAACTTGCTAGAGGTGGGAAGGATAATCCCCCAAAAATTTGCAATGCCAATCTTCTTTGCACTAGAGGAAGAGAGAGTGAGGACCCACACTTGGATGAAAATCGCCAAGTCCAAGGGTGTGGCAGATATAGGTCCCTTTGAGGAACAGCTCAAAGAGGCAAGGAAATAATTGTCTTTGGTACGGCATGTAGAAAGCAGCCAGCGAGCCAAGCTACAGGAAGAAAATGAGCTACTCAAACAACAACTACAGTTACAGGGACACTTTAAGAAAGACATGCCCCACACCTTGGGAGAACAACAGCAACAAGAGGAGCCCACAACAGATAGAGAAACCACTGATGAACAACAGAAGAGAGATGGGTTGCAATCTGACATAGAGGCAATGACTAGACAGCTACAGGAAAAGGAATTGCAAGCAGCACAAGAGATACAGTCTCTAAGGCAACAGGTGTAAGAAAAGGAGGCCCAACTGGCCTGCATGGCCAGCTGGGCAGAGGAGGCAATACAGTGTAGACAACCTGCCAAATCATATGCCTTATACCTCAAGGAACAATGGTTGTAGTTCCAAATCAACACTTTGGCCCAAAGGGGCATTACTTGATTTCAAAACTACCACCAATTCATGGCTTTATGTGACAGAAGTTCATCAGAGGACAAGGCCAAACTATCAGAGTTTTATCTACACAATTTGGCCCTTCCCAACCTAAACTCATGGGACCCCAACGCTGTGCTATGAGACGTGCAACTTATGGCCATGGCATCTTGGCTAAGTCATGAAGAAAAGAGAGCAGGAGAGGTCTGTTATGTTATGGACAGGGAATTGAAGGAACCACTAATGATAAGAGCAGAGCCAGAGGACCCCTCAACACTGATACACGCCCACCAGCACTTGGAAAATAATTCTTGGGCCCTACCAGATTACATTGACTCTCAAGCCCAAGCCATATCCCATTTTTAGGACATGGAGAGGGTGTTGGGGAATGACTGTGTTCATGCCTACACCCGGAGGTGGAACACACTACCCCACAGCCTAAAAATTAGAGAATATCACACCCCAACAAGGATGACAGAGTCCTTGGTGTTACGCAGTAATTTGTCACCGTTGGTCACCGTCCTTGTTACCCCCCCACTGTCGCACATTGGAGGACACGTTTACAGACCTGTGGCCAGTGACATAACTTGAAAACACTTGCATTGAGGTCTCCTGAGTATGAAGTTCAATAACCCTGAAGACACCCTTTGAAGATTAACCTCTGAAGATGCCCTTTTTCCATTAGCGCGGGTCCACAGTGTCTAACCCGCGCCAATGGCTCAGTTCCTACAAAGAGGGCGCGCCCATAGACGCTCTGTCCCAGAACAAAGCCCGCGCCACACAATTTGGGCATGATTTTTGGCCAGCGCATATTGGAATGCTTTTTCCTCCGTGACTCACCCAGTTCCCTGAAGGAAAAATCCAATAAAAGCAGCCGGGTGTCGGCTTTTCTATCCAAGGCAACCCAACTCAATGGTTATTTTGGGACATTGCCAAAAACTTAGAAGGTGTCCACATACGACGCATATCTCCTCTCCCCCCATCTATAAATGCCTGTCTCCCCATATTGAACAGGCTAGTTCTTGAGAGCTAGAAGAAGTGGCTAGAAGAAGTTTTTGCTGAGAAGTGATAGTATGAGCTAAGAGCTGAAAGAGAGGTTATGCTGCCGGATTGTAGAGAGAGAAAGTGACTTTGCAAGACATGTCAGACTGCTGACCCAGCTGGAGGAGATTTGCAGCGTCAAGCCTTAAGTGGTTGTAATTCTTCTCTCTTTTCTATTAAATGATAAGCGACTGTTATTATGGTTCCATTCATGTGTTCTACTGGTAATATGTGAATTATATCCTGCTTGACTGATATATAACTGTACGATTTCAGATTTTACGCTTGTTTGTGGGTTGTTCTTCATTTGTGAAGGTGTCCATGCGTGGAGCGCAAGGATAGCGACCGGCCAGAGCTAGAGGACAGGAGCGACACTTCTCCCACAGCAAACAACGTTGGATCCTAGGTTGGTCTCCCTAATCGATTTCTAAATTGTGTAGTTAGGAACTTGCATGCAGCGTGTTTGATTGTTGTTAGACCCTTGTGGGGCTAGTGGGATCCACCTCTGTCCGCAGAGGGGATTTACCTCCGCAACAAATTGGCGACTCCGCTGGGGAGGTTGTCTATTGATTGTTTGTGTTATATGGTCTGATTTGTAAATCGTGGACGGAGCCTGAAGAGCGGCCAGGCAGCCTTCGAAACACTTCCGCTATGCGGAAGTGAAGTAGATCAACGCCACTTCAGTCCATCTCCGGGTTGATTTACAAACTGGATGGTATCGATCTTGCTTTGCATGTCGTTTTTCTGTGATTTTCTTGTCTGAACAATTTCTTTGCTTGGAGTTCTTGCTATCCTTCACTCACTGGCTCTGTCTAGTTCTTTTCTTTTTTTTCCTGGCAAATTCCCGCCAGCGCGGTTTTTCTCTGAACAGTCGCGCTGCTGGGCGTGATCCTCTTTCGGACAACTCGCGCTACACTCTGTTTAGTGCGGGTTGCAGGCTTACACTCGCGCCTCTATTTTTTTGCCTGGCAAATTCCCGCCAGCGCGTTTTTTCTCTGAACAGTCGCGCTACTGGGCGCGATCTGCTTTCGGACAACTCGCGCTACACTCTGTTTAGCGCGAGTTGTAGGCTCACAGTCGCGCCGCACCGGTTAGATCTGTTTATAAGCCTGTTTGTCAGTCTCTGATGCTTGGGTCTGGTTTTATGCCCTGTATATGCCTTCTGGGAGTCTGTTAGATTGATAACTGGCTGGTGGTGTCTCGTCCTTCGGTTGTTTGCCATTGCCTTCCGATTTCACATTTTGTTTCCTTTTGTGTTATCAAACCTCCCGTGGGATTGACGATTTATATACCCAGTTCTTTTATCATCAGACTTTTATATTCTCCTAGTGGTTATATCAGTTTTTGCACTTCATGTTGCAAATATCTCGCTTGTAGCTCACTTATTTTTCCTTGATTTCATGATAACTTAGCTTACGTAGTTACATGCAAATCTTGTTTTTCTTTTGCTTTGTTGGGTTGTTGTGTTTTGTTTCGAAAAACTGGCTATTTAGTTTCTTTAAAAGCAATTTTCCGACAATGAACATCTCTTGAAAGCTTTACGTGCATCGTCATTTTTTTTTTTTTTTAAAAAAGAGAAAAGAAAAAGGTTTATTTTTTTTTATCATTTAGTCATGTTGTGGTAATTCCTTTTGTTTCAAAAAAAAAAAGAAAAAAAAAAAGAGTTTTTCCTTTCTTATCGATTAGCTGCATTAGAATTATTTGGACATCGTTTTGTTTACATGAACCTCTTCTCTCTCCTATAGCTAGTTTTCATTCAAACAAAACGAATTCAGTTTTTCATGTAGTTGCATTTAGTTTCTTTTTCGAGAGAATACATTCGCTAAGGCCAGCAACCGAAACTTAATTAAAAGATCAACGTAAAATTTATTCAATGAACCTAACAATGCATTGGAATCTAACGCTTATACTTTAGAGGTCTAGGCTAGAGACGTGTTCCGGCGTCATTAAGCCTGGTAGATTATCGTCGAGTGGTTGGGTGATTCCTCCACGGTGAAGCGATAGGTACCAGTACGGACTGTGCTCCCACGTACCGTCGCGTATATTTGGGAGACCCCTATAGGATTACAACCTTTTATCCTTAGGAAGCCGAGTCTGCCGCCCTACGGACCATAATGCACTGAACACAGCATTCGGAAAGATTGACTGCAGTACGGAAAGTCCTTGGTGATCTTCTGATCGCTAAGGTGTATAAGCAGTTTTACGGTTCGTTTGGTACACCCTCTTGCTTAGATTTCCAAAGTAGTCAGCTTTTGATCCTTTTCAGACTGTCAAACAGAAAAGGTGTAAGCGAGCAGCTTGTCACTTCGTGCTCGAAAAACATTCGAAGGAGACTAGAGTCAACTTTTCGTCCTTTTCTCGACTCTCTAAATATGAAAAGGTCAAATTAAAATGTCTTAATAATTTATCTGACCGTGATCACATTACCCATTTAGATCTTGAGTGCGATAGTTTGACTAGGACTTCGTATTTACATGGCAAATTTCCCGGGATTCATCAACCTAAGTCCCCCACCTAG
>APFE030449263.1:34482-77673 GCA_000404065.3 Pinus taeda | reverse complement strand
AAAAAAAAAATTGATTATTTAATTTTCAAATTTTTCACCATATGCTAAAAACGTGTATCTTTAATAAGAAAAATTAATGATGGATTTTTTATTTTTCCACAATTGATCATATTCTCTTATTCATTCCATTTGAAAATTTGTTATGAGCCACATGCAATTTTTTATTCCGTTTGTTAGTTTGCTGTCACATTATATCATTTAAATAATATATTAGAGGTTATGTTGTCTGAACATATATTTATATGACCCTATACTCGTCTCTATCTTGATCTTCCAAAAACACAGTTAAATGATTATAGCGTTGTATCTATATTTATCCTTTTTTTGAGATTAAAAAATTAATTGAACCATTTTTTATTTTTTCTTTGATTTTGATTTTTTTTTTGTTTTTTTTCAACACTAGTTTTTATTAAAGAAGAATAGAAACCAGTACATATATCATAGTATCATAGTTTGTTCAAAAATAGAATTCTACTATAGGAGAGGAAACCATCACCGTCTGGGAAAATATCTCATGAAAAACATATTCAAAAAATTGGCATATTGTAGTACAAAAATACATATCCACTTGTAGGTATAGATGATAAAAGGTCTTATTCCCGATATTCATCGTAAATCTGAAAAACACATAGCACATAGGCTATGGGAGACTAATCAAACCCTCATCTCTAATTATGTTATCCTAAAAAAAACTAAACATCGGAAAACTAGCACCAATAGTTAGACCATCTTTGGATAGAGCATCAACAACCATGTTTGATTCCCAAATATGCTTAAAGGAGATATTTTGGAAATACATTTTAAGTTCTATGATATGATCCATCCAACAACGAAGTTCGGGTGGGGAAATGTTTGTGTTTCCCATAATACCATCAATGAGGGACTTAGAACCCCCATAAATATGTATACATTCTAGTGACCTCTCGTTGGAAATCCAAAGTTGACCCCGCAGTGCTAATATCTCGGGTCTAGTATTAGAGCCATTGCCCCCATGGAAATATAATTTGAAATTTGATCTGTTGCGAACTCTGAGCCATTCCCCACAGCCACAAATACCACCCTAGGCAACACCATCAAAGTAACCAGCCAAAAACTAAATGTGACAAGGCATATTTCTAACCAAAAGATCATTGTTGGCCTGAGTACACATTTCCTATGTGTCCATCCAGGTCTTAATGTTGTAGAAAATTTTGTGAATATTTATGGGAATGCAATAAAAGATGCAGCCATTCCTTGCCCGCCAGATCTCCCAGATAAAGAATAAAGAAATTGAATTATTTTGTCCCCTCCTAGTAACCCACCAACAAAGACAATGTTGTATCAAGGGAAATTGTTTGGGTGGAATGTGATAATATTGTAGAATTTGAACCCATGCCTATAGAGTTGTTGTGCATTGAGGAAAGTGATGTAGTCCTGTTTTATTTTACTTGCAACATAGAGGGCACCATCCTGGACCTTGGTACCCCCTGTTATAGAGGTTTTCCCAAGTCGAAAAATTATTTTTCCAAACTAGCAAGTTGAAGAGGATTATCTTTAGAGGAACCTTCCACTTCCATACTTTTTGAAATCAACAGGGGTTAGTTAAATATTTGTTTTTGCACATAATATACCTGTAAATGTCTGTGAGCACAACAACTCCTTGATGTAGTTTCCCCACCTAAGTGAAAGAGTCCCCCTTCTCGACTCCACAGACCCGCCCACTGAAGGTCGTGAATAAAAAGATTCCATGTGAGTGCTTGTTGGCCTTCTAATCCCATTTCAGCCACTTCTTTCAAAATTTGATAATGTCCTCTCCATATTCGAATGACTTGTTCCGAGAAGAAGAAACCCATTGCGTGGAGAGCCTCAATGGTGTCCTACGAAAGATGAGAGATAGTGTTGACACCCAAAATTTGGTCAAAACCAATTAATATGTTGTTTCCCTTCCTGAAACACCATTTGATCCTTTACAAGAACCAACACTTAATCTTATGAAAACTCAACCATATGTATGAACCTAATTTTATGCCTACATTGTCTTCTCTGAACCTGTCAATGATTCTCTACCTTTTCAAATATTTTTCCATAAAAATATCCTTCCATATACCATATTCAAAAAATTCCCTGCAAAGTGGCTTAATGAGCAGAGACCACTCAAAGATTCTTATATCTGAAATGTTGTAGCCTCCAAAATATTTTAGTTTAGTGATTTCTACCCAGCTTATCAAATGGTATTTCTGTACCTCCCCTCTACCTGACCATAAAAAGCAAGAGAGGATAGAACGAATTCTCGAAATGATATATGAGAGAAGTGCAAAAATATGGGAGGGAGATATACCCTTTCTCACGTTGTACTTCAACAAATGTTTCAAATTTGTCTAGTAGCCATCTCCAATCCGACAACTTATAGTTATTTGGCTTAATTATGAATCCCAGGCAAGTGAATCCCTTTGCCATGGGTCTAGATCCAACCCCAAAAATACCTGAAAATAAATAAATCTCCAACCTATCACCATTTGAGAAAAGAAACAATGATTTACTTCCATTTGCAACTAGTGCAGAATCCAACCCATATCGTAAAAAAATATAATGAAGAACATCTATGGAGTTCTTGAGACCATCCTAAAGGTAATAATGTCATCCACAAAAAACAAATGTGACATGTTAACTCTGTTTTCCAATCTAAGGCCACTGAAAATACTGGAATATTTTTCTGCATTAATCTTTAGAATTATTCCATCTATAACTAGTATAAGAGAAGGGGCGAAAGAGAACAACTGTGTCTCAAACATCTACCCGCCCGAAAGAAACTCATAGGATATCCATTTATCAAAACAAAAAAACAAATAGAGGAAACACAAGTCATAATCCAATCCACATTGTGCATGGCCAATCCAAAATTTGTCAGAATAATTCTCAAGAAGGACCAGTCTACACAATCATAAGCCTATGTAAATCCACCTTCATAACCATCAAATCTAGATGCTTAGTGTGAAATGAATGTGTACATTCCTGGGCCATGGCAATAGAATCATGAATTGATTGATTGTGCAGGAAGCTAAATTTTTCCCGGGAGATGAAAACTGAGAGAGTTTTCTAGATGTGCTCTGCTATAATCTTGGAAATAATCTTATATGTTATGTTGCATAGCTATATAGACCCAAAATCCAAGAAGGAAGTGGGGGAAGATACCTTCGGAATAAGAGTGAGGAAGGTAGGGTTTATGTCTCCCAAGATATGGCGAGTAGTCTGGGACTCTTCTACCAAATCCAAGAGTTCTTGTCCCATCAGATCAAAGAAGTATAAAAAAACTTCCACCATCCAACCATGTGGACTTGGATATTTATCTTCCTCTAGAGTCACCAGGCGGAAGAGAGCCTCATTTGAATCAATGCTAAACATAGACTAATATTCTTCTAATCCCCATAATTGGTCTTCTATGTTAACCCCTTCTTGAGCCTTGAAAAAATCTTCAAATAAAGAGACAACCTCTTTCTAAATGTAACATGTAGAATATACCATCTTCCCATTTTCTCCTTTGATGTGTCAAATGGTATTTGTATGTCTCCAATGGTTATAAAATTGGTGAGAGAAACTAGTATTTCTGTCACCTTCACGAAGCCATAAAACCATGCTCTTAAGGCGCCATGTTGTTTCTTGAATCTCTAATATATGCCTTTATGCTCCAGAATCATCTAGGAAGGTGCCACTTGTTCCATATACTTGCTCAATCTTTCAATTTCTTCGACAATCTACCTTAGCTCCACGAACATCAAATTTTTTTTTTAAGCTCCCAAATCTTGAGCCGACTCTTCAATATAGTCAATTTTTGCACAGTCACATTCATGGTTGATGTCCAAGGAAACGTCTCGCCCATTCTCCATGTAAAATTTACCAACCTATGCAAATGAACATACGATTAAACAAATGTATATGCTACTAATTTAAGGTCTAATTATTGTGAGAAATATTTTTTAACAGATGTTATTAATTCACGTACAGATCCAAAATGTTTTTGGTTTAATTTGAAGTTTTTTCTTGTTATTTATCTTTGGAATATTTTCCATTACACAGTTCATTAATTCCCATATAGTCTATCTCGATTGACATCCTACACAAGTGAAGCAGGTCCGACACTCTACTTAATATTTCCCATACCATTTTTAAGACAACCACCTTCACAGGGAAAACTAGCAATTAAATACACCAATGTATCAAATAAAGGGAGGTTAATTCCACATGGGGTTGCATGGCTACAAAGTGCCATGCCTCCCATTTTAAATTATTGTTAGCACGAGTGGGGTGGTAGGCCCCCACAATAATCCCAAGGTTTCCCTCGTTTGTTGCCCACATAGGGGAGCATATATATATACATATAATATATATAATTTGTTTATATATTATATATATATAATATTATTATTATTATAATGGATGCATATGTCGAATTCTAAAGTATAATTTTTAGACTGAGTTCATTAATTTTATAATTAAGGAAAAATAGTTAAAAATAAAAGTGACAAGACATGTTATACCTGAAGTTATAAATTATCATTATTACCAATTTGGGTCTTCTTAAAATATGTATTTATATTTAAAAATAATATAATAATTAGCTAACCTTTAAAAAAAACCAAATTATTTTAATTTATTATTTTTTTTTAAACAAAATTATATATTTTTGAAAAGAAAATTGATTATTTAATTTCCATTTTTTCCCTGTATGCTAAAAATATGTATATTTAATAAAAAAAATTAATGAATATTTTTTTTATTTTTCCAAATTGATCACATGCTCTCATTCATTCCCTTTGAAATTTTTTTATGAGAAAACATGCAATTTTTTATTATATTTGTTAGTTTGTTGTCACATTATATTATTTAAATAATATATCAGAGGTTATGTTGTCTAAACATATATTTCTGACCCTCTATCCATTTCTATCTTGATCTTCCAGAAAGTCAGTTAAATGATTATAGAGTTGTATCTCGATCTATCTTGTTCTTTGAGATAATAAAAAATTAATTAAACAATTTTTTTATTTTTTTTAACACTATTTTTTATGAAAGAAGAATAGAAACTAGTACATATATCATAGTATCATAGTTTGTTCAAAAATAGACTTCTACTACAAGAGAGGAAACCATCACCATTCAGGAAAATATCTCATGAAAAGCATATTCAAAAAGTTGGTATATTGTAGTACAAAAATACATATTCACCTGCAGGTATAGATGATAAAAGGTTTTTTTCCCCAATATTCATCATAAATCTGAAAAACACATAACACATAGCCTATGGGAGACTAATCAAATGCTCATCTCTAATTATGTTATTCTCAAAGAAAATGAACATCAAAAAACCAGCAGTAGTAGTTAGACCATCTTTGGATAGATTGTCAACAACCATGTTTGATTCTCGAAAGATATGCTTGAAGGAGATATTCTTGAAAGACATTTTAAGTTCTCTAATACAATCCATCCAACCATGAATTTCAGGGGGGGGAAATGTTTGTATTTCCCATAATACAATCAATGAGGGACTTAGAATCACCATAAATATGTATACGTTCCAGTGACCTCTCCTTGGAAAACCAAAGTTAACCCCAATATCTTGGCTCTAGTATTAGAGCCATTCCCCCCATGGAAATATAATTTGAAATGTGATATGTTGCATACTTTGAGCCATTCCCCACACCCACAAATACTACCCTAGGCAGCACCATCAAAGTAACTAGCTGAAAACTAAATGTGTCGAGGCATATTTCTAACCAAAAGATCATTGTTGGCGTGAGTGCACATTTCCTCTGTGTCCATCTAGGTCTTAATGTTGTAGCAAATTTTGTGAATATTTATGGGAATGCCATAAAAGATGCAAGCAGTCCTTGCCCGCCAGATCTCCCAGATAAATAATAAAGAAATAAAATTATGTTTTCCCCTCCTGGGAACCCTCCAACAAAGACAATGTTCTATTAGGGGAAACTGTTTGGGTGGAAAGTGGTAATATTGTAGAATCTTAACCCATCCTTGTAGAGGTGTTGTGCATTGATGAAAGAGATGTAGTCCTATTTCATTTTAATCTCAACATAGAGGGCACCATATTGGACCTTAGTACCCCCTCTTATAGAGGTTTTCCCAAGTCAAAAAATTATTTTTCCAAACTAGCCAATTGAAGAGTATTATCTTTACAGGAACCTTCTGCTTCTATACTTTCTGAAACCAACAAGTGTTAGTTAAAGAATTTTTTTTTGCACATAATACAATAGTAAATGTCTGTGACCAAAACAACTCCTTGATGTAGTTTCCTTGCCCAAATGAAATAGCCCCCCTGCTCAACTCCACAGACCGCCTGCCGAAGGTCCTGAATAAAAAGATTCCATGCCAGTTCTTGTTGGCCTTCTAATCCTATTTCAACTACTTCTTTCGAAATTTGATAATGTCCTCTCCATATTCAAATGACTTGTTCCAAGAACAAGAAACCCATTGCGCAACAGCCTCAATGTTGTCTTATGAAAGACGAGAGGTAGTGTTGACACCCAAAATTTGGTCAAAACCAATTAATATGTTGTTTCCCTTCCTGAAAGACCATCTGATCCTTTGAAAGAACCAACACTTTATCTTATGAAAACTCAACCATATCTATGAACATAATTTTATGCCTAAATTGTCTTCTCTGAACTAGTCAATGACACTCTTCCTTCTTAAATATTTGGCCATAAAAATATCCTTCCATATAACATCTTCAAAAAGTTCCCTGCAAAGTGAGTTAATGAGAATAGACAACTCAAAGGTTCTTGTATCTAAAATTCCGCAACCTCCAAAATATTACAATCTAGTGACCGCTTCCCAACTTATCAAATGGTATTTCTACACCTCCCCTATGCCTGACCATAAAAAGCAAGAGAGGATAGAACAAATTATTGAAATGATTTATGAGGGAAGTTAAAAAACATGGGACCATTATAGAAACATTTGTTGAAGTGCAACCTGAACAACGGTATATCTCCCTCCCAAAGAAATCCATATGTATATCCAACCCTTTAATTTATGTTGAAATTTGTCTAGTATCCATCTCCAATCCATCAATCTGTAGTTATTCAGCTTAATTGTGAATCCTAGGTAAGCGAATCCCTACACCAAGGGTCTGGATCGAACCCCAAAAATACTTGCAATGAAATAAATCTCTGACCTATCACCATTTTAGAAAAGAAACAATGATTTACTTCCCTTTGCAACGAGTTTAGAAGCCTCCCCATGCCGCAAAAAAATATAATGAAGAACCATCCATTGAGTTATCGAGACCATCCTTAAGGTAAGAATGCCATCCATGAAAAACAAATGTGAGATGTTAACTCTGTTTTCCAATCTAAGGCCACTGAAAATACTGGAGGATTTTTCTGCATTAATCTTTAGAATTATGCCATCTATAACTAGTATGAAGAGAAGGGGCGAAAGAGAATTATTCTGTAAATCCACCTTCATAACCACTAACTCGAGATGCTTATTGTGAAATGAATGTATCATTCATGTGTCGTGGCAATAACATCATGAATTGATTGATTGTGTAGGAAGCCAAATTGCTCTCGGGAGATGAAAATTGAGAGAGTTTTCTAGATGCACTCCGCTATAATCTTGGAAATAAAATTATATGTTATGTTACATAGCGATATATCCCTGAAATCCAAGAAGGAAGAGGGGGAAGATACCTTCATTATAAGAGTGATGAAGGTAGGGTTTATGACTCCCAAGATATGTCTAGCAATCCAAGACTCTTCTACCAAATCCAAGAGTGCTTGTCCCATCAAGTCAAAGAAGTGTAAAAAAACTTCCACGGTCCAACCATGTGGACTTGGACATTTATCTTCCTCTAGAGTCACCAGGCGGAAGAGAGCCTCTTTTGAATCGGTGCTAAACATAGACGAATAGTTTTCTGATCCCCATAATTGATCTTCTATGTTAACCACTTCCCCAACCTTGAAAAAATCTTCAAAGAAAGAGACAACCTCTTTCTGAATGTAACCTTTAGAATATAAATCTTCCCATTTGCTCCTTTGACGTGCCAAATCGTAATTATATTTCTCCAATGGTTAGCAAATTGGTGAAAGAAACGAGTATTCCTGTCACCTTCATGAAACCATAAAACCCTGCTCTTAAGGTGCCATGTTGTTTCTTGAATCTCTAAAATATGCCTTTTCTTTCCCTCCAATTCCTTTAAATGCTCCAAAATCATCTGTAAACGTGCCACCTGTTCCACAGACTTGCCCAATCTTTCAATTTCTCCAACAATCTGCCTTAGGTCCATGAACATCAGATTTTTCTTTTTAAGCTCCCAAATCTTGCGCGACTCTTCAATAGACTCAATCTTTGCATAATCACATTTGTGGTTGATGTCCGAGGAACCGTCTCGCCCATTCTCCATGTAAACTTTACCAACCTATGCACATGCACATATTGAAATTAAACAAATGTATATGCTACTAATTTAAGATCTAATTATTGTGCGAACTTTTTGTAACGGATGTTATTAATTCGCGTACAAATCTAAAATGTTTTTTATTTAATTTGAAGTTTTTTCTTGTTAATTTTCCTTAGGAATATTTTCCATTACGGAGTTCATTAAATACCATGTAAATGCATGTGTTGCTATAATTTAAAATTTACTACGGCGTTGATCTATTTTGTTTCGGTTTGTTTATTTTTAATAATACTTGGAAGTCTTAAATAGTTTTAATAATAACTTAATTATTGAATGTTTTAGTAGTTTTATTTTCTGCATTTCAAAAATATAAATATAATCAAAATTGTGAAAAGTTAAATTTATCAAATTGGTAATTCACTCCCTTTTAAAACGTTCATTGATGTGTGATATAACGCTAAATATATATGTGTAGATCTATTGAATCCTTTAATGTGTATGTGATATAAAGTTGAATATATATGTGGAGATCTATTGAATCCTTTAATGCCTTGAAACTGCAAGGCTATAACAGATTCATGTGACTAGACAATTAGAGGTTACAGATTTCATTTGCTTGACACAAATATGGCCGAATGGATCATGGGTTGTGTGTCTACAGTTCATTATGCAGTAATAATCAATGGATACCCATCCAAGTTTTTTGCAGCAGGTAGGGGACTTAGACAAGGATGCCCCTTATCCCCCCTTATTTTTGTCCTGCAGTGGATGGACTAAGTTTAAAAATAAAAAAAAAGTTGTGACCACTGGTGAATTTGAAGCATTAAAAATCAGAAGTCGTGTCATTGTTTCTTGTCACTTTTTTGTTGATGATATCTTGTTGATGGGTATGATAAACAGACTCAAATGGTATTCATTATCTTTAATCATAAAAAAAGTTTGGGAAAGCCACGAGTCTTGTACAAAATGAACAGAAATCCATCATTCTATATGGATCATGTAACCAGGATGATATCAGATATATCCAGAACTGTTTTGGGGTAAATGCAGAAAATTTAGACATTGGTATGAAATATTTGGGGTATTGACTAAAACGAGGATGCTATAAAAATGTTGATTGGATGTGGTTGGTGGAAAGATTCTATTCCAAGATTAAGGGATCGGAACACAGATGTTTATCAATGGGAGGACATATCATCCTCACACAGTTCGTTCTTCCACAGTGGGGGATTTATTGGGCACACTTGTTCCACATTCCACAAATGATTATTAATCTACTGAACTGAGTAATGGCAAGCTATATTTGGTTTGGTGCTAGAAGGAGCTGTAAATATCATTTGGTAAAGTTGGAGAAGATCACTAGACCAAAATTTTTGGGTGGATGGGGTGTTCTAAATCTAAATTTTTTTGGATCGCCACTAATTTTTAAATCTTTATGGAGGGGCATCAACAGTAAAGGCATATGGGGAAAGGTGATCCGATCCAAATACATGAAGAATAAGGATTTTTCCTTTTGGTTCAGAGAAGGAGCAATTGGGAAAAAATGTGGTTCACAGATATGGAAAAGTTTTATGAGGGTCAAGAACAACCTCTTCCAAAACATCCTCATGGTTTTTTGGATCAGGTAATAGAATTATGTTGGGAAAAGACTGCATTATAGGAGCAGGTGAGGTGCCACTTAGGACAGTGGAACTAATGCACTATATGAACAGAAGAGGCATTTATATCCTCAGCCAACTTATCAATGAATGGAATGGTAGCATTCCAATTTGGCTTTACTACACCCAACTGAACCTTATTGGTTAGTACAAATTGGATTGGCTACAACTTGTTAAAACACTAAAAGAGGCACGGATATGTTATGACAACAAAGATGATTGCATAGCATGGGCTGGTAAAAAGAAGAAAACATGAGAGGTCTAGGTGGTAGACTGCTATCTCAAAATATGCTTGAAGGAACTACAAAATGTGAAATATTGTTGGTTTCACATTTTCTGGCAAATTAATATTCCGATAAAAATTGCAATTTTCCTTTGGCTAACCTGGTAGAATAAGAATCTCACATGGGCAAACTTACAAAAGAAGAATCATCATGGTCCTGGGATATGTTATCTGTGTAGGCATAGTGCTAAGGATAATGAGCATTTATTCTTACATTGCCATAGATCTGTTATTATTTGGCAACACTTCACCACCAAGTTGCAGATTCCATTCATACAGTTTAATACAATTGAGGAGTGCTTAAAATGGTGGAGTACTTAAAGCAAAAGTATGTGACTGCTCACTTTGGTTTTTTTCTGAGAAATCTGGAAAGGTAGAAATCAACTGATTTTTGGGTCCAATAGATGGGGAGAAAATGTAATCTATGAACTCATAGAACAGTGGGTCATATCAGATCAGAACAGTGACATTAAGGAATAAAGGAAGGTAGAATAGGGGAGGGTTTAGGTCACCAACTACCTGGCGGGGTTTTTTGATGGGGCAGCGCAAGGAGGAAGATGTGGGTGCAGAATCTAGATAAAGCTATCAGAAAAACAAGAGCTCTGGATTGACTAGAATGTGGGAGAAGGAACAAGTATGAAAGCAGAAGCTATAGCTTTATGGGGTTTACTATGGTTTATTAGATATTTGGAATCCCTCAAATACAAATTTTAGGGGATTCCAAATGTATGATAGATCATGTTAAGGGGAAGAATGACATCTAGCAAAATTCTCTACAAGGCTGGCTGAGGCGTATAATAAGCATATGGAATACCCTTTAGCATCCTTCCATTCAGCGTATTAGTAGGACACACAAAAAGATCGCGGATGAATTGTTAAAGAAAAGATTATTAGCCACAGAAGAAGGTACGTATATCTTGATAAAAATATGATTAGACGAGACAAAAGTAGAAAACCTCAAGCCGACGGGATAGACCACTGAAGATCATCACAAAAAAGTAGAATATCAATGCAGATAAGTTCCTTGAAAATCTTTGTATCTTTTTGTTTAAAGTTTTGTACAATTTTTGTCTTTGGTTTTGTATAAAAAAGAAAAATGGATGACTACTTTAATGTAGTTATATATAGAACATGTAAATGATCCGAGATACATCTTAGTCTTACAGAGTCTCATAGTGTAATTCTGTGATATATTGTGGATGAGGCAAAGAGTATATACATTCATAGTCACTGTTTTATATTAGCATACAATTTCAAATCTCTGTATAAAAAGTCTTTACTCTTCCATATAGTCAAATTGTGGATCTCACAGAGTTTATGAGAAAGGAAATAAACATAAATAAATAAATAAATAAGTCGCATGGAACATGATAAGATGACGAATTTTATCTACACGCAAGGATTTATAGCAAAGTACTAAAATTGTAATCGATAATAGGAGTTAAGGAAATATTAAGTATAATTATTATATTATTCCTAAGCAAATCATTAATTAATTAATTAAAACGAAAGTAAATCAAATCATTAATTTACTACATGAAGATAATATTATTTCCCCCGACAAAAGCGTAAACGAATCATTGATTTAGTACGACACTAATTTTATTGAAAATGGAAAAAGGGCCCATTTTACGGTCCAAAGTGCAACATAGAATAATAGAGAGAAAATCGAAGACCGTTGGTCCGAGGTCGCTGTTGTTAACACGGCCATGGCGCCCCACTGTCAACTCAACTAAAATTTCGTTGTTAAAACGTGAAATTGGCCTCTTCAGTGCTTTGTACGTCGGGAGCAGGTAGCGTAATATAATTGCCATGTTCACACAGCAAACCCACATTATCGCGGTTTACGAACAACACTGGAAAGTTCCTTTTTTATTTATTTATTTATTTATTTCCGGCATTTCTCTGCAATCCGGTTAAACAAAATCTGTGACTGGGCCATGAGTTAACCGAAAATAAATAGATGGTAGTTTTGCGGCGGTGATACTGCAGCTACCTCTTTTTCAGCCAAAATACTGTTGGTAAAATGGTCGGAAAAGCAGATGTTTTAGTTAAGGCACATTGAGCATGTGTTTACAAGTTAATTAAAAATCTGGCGTTTCCAGTCACCTTACCAAGTTAATAAAAAAATCTGGCGTTTACAGTCACTTTCCCCGGTATCAGACACATGAATCTGTGTTGAGTCATCAGAGAGTGTACTTTTTAAAGCTATGGGCTGATTAGGAAGCTTTGGAAGACCTTTGACTGTATTTTTGAAATATTAAGATTGCAATTTTGCTGTGTGAGACTGCAGTTAATCCTTCGCTAAAAACATGCCCACGCAGCCCCTATATATTGGAATTTATCTACGTGAATTTATATCATATAACCGATAATAAAAAATGTAATTACTAATCCATTGCAATGAATGCAACAATGATGTACGGAATGTTTGATATATAATTATAATTTAATTTAATTTTTATTTTCTACATTGTAAAATTTTTGACATATATATAGTTTTATAATACTACTTTAGAAGATTAAAAGTCTCTCTGTTTAACTAGTTCAAAGAAGAAAATTAATATAGCCAAGATTAAAACAAACTCTTATGAGCTCTATAGTGGAACAGGTCGTGGGGCATTTCCTAAAACACAATGGATGGAAAGGTTCTGCCATCTCTTTGAGAATACGAACATCCAGGATGAAAATCACTTCCCTGAGAATACTAACATCGAGGATGAAAATCACTTCCTTTTAGAGTGTCTCGCGTACAACCACATCAGATCTCAGTTTCAAAATCCTTGTTGCAATAGTGACCTTCCAGCCTTTTAAGTTGTCAAAATTACAATGAGCTTGAGAGGCTTCTCTCCAAGCCTTTTAAACATAGAAATAAAATCTTAAATCAAACTAAATAATTCATTTCTTTAGATCTGATAGACCAAAATTTAGTCTTAGTAGACATTAACTACCACCATCATCATCAATAATAAATAATTTAAAATAAAATATTAATTTAATTTTTTTATATATTTAATATTTAATAAAAAACAATATTTATCAATATTTACTATATACACTTATCCTAAGTATTATTAATTTTTATTTTTATATATTTAATAAAACAATCCCATCGCGTCAAAGCCCATATATGGGAAAGGATTGCTTTAATTAAAAAAAGTTCGACGCGTTTTCGCTCAACCGTCCCTGCCTGTCAAAACTGATGCCAGTTGATGGAGAACAAATACCAGTCAAGTAAAAGCAGAGGCAATGAAAATGTGGTCAAAAGGATTTGATAGGATTGTTAAAGTGAGGATCCATGTGTTTCGCTAAGCTGACATTCTTCCTTTTTAAAGTCGATCCTTCTGTTCGATCCCTGCTGACATTCTTTCTTTTCTCAGAAAGCGAATTAATAGGACTTTATTTATGAGCTACGAGAAGATTCCAGTGAGGGGTTTTAATAAAAACAAGGGTTAAAGAATGGAGTTCGTTTAAGTTTAAATTTTGAGAAGGGAGATCAATGGTTTTGGAAGGAATAATTTTCTTTTGAATAGACTCAGATGTATCAGTTTTATGATACATATTTGTTGGATTAAAGGAGCATTAGCTGCCACAACATTCGACATGAGATATACTTGTTTCAATAAGGGAGCATTATGATATATACTTATTTTATTGAGGGAGCATTACCTGCCCTAACATCCTTTGAGGAATAAGCTTTTTATTTGTTTCATCTATTTTATTCTTTAAGAAATGTTTATGCTCCTTAATCTTGATTTATCTTGCGTTTATCAAGTTTGGAATCCAAATTTAAGTTTTGTACATTTTTTATTTTTGTATTTTGATTTGTTTTTTGGGAAGGCATATGCATGTTTATATAATTCTATTAATGTTAAAATCTATTTAACGGCTCAAAACATTCTTAGCATCTTAGAAAATAGATAAATATAAGAAATGTGAAACTGAAATTGTAATATAGTGAGTTTAAATTCATGAAAGAGTTACACATTTTTGTATTTGTCTAAAATCTAGGGACTTTTCTCAAAAACTCACTTGTAATCATCATGATCATGGTCAAAATAGTCCCAAGCATAAACAGATCTCATATTTTTTTGGTTAAGTTGATTAAATCTAAATAAACAAAGTTGGTCAAAATACTCCCAAGCATAAACGGATCTCATATTTCTTTGGTTAAGTTGATTGAATCTAAATAAACAAAGTTGTTGTAGCAGACCGTCTCCCATTAATTTTGCAGACAATAGAATCTTTAAAGGGAATGTAGATGGGTTTCCTTTGTTGCTACGATTTCTACTATCAACCTCTTTTCATCATGGTCTATTTTGTAAACACTATAAATAAGAGAAGGCTTCAGAATATTTGAATTGAAAATGTTTTTTTTTATAGTATTTATAAAGACACCGGTTTGGAAGTTCAAGGCATCGCCAAAGTCAAAACTAATCGTTACAATCATCATCTGAAGATTTTGAAACATAGAGTGGCCTCAAGGTTTTGAAACCTTTGACTGTGATTTGTATGTGTGTTAGCTCAAGAGAGTGTTGTATGTGTTGAAGCAAGTACCTCCTGCTTGGTACACTAGGATAGATAGCTACTTCACTGGGTTTCGCTTCACGAAGAGTGAAGTGGATGAAAACCTGTACCACATAGTGGTGGAAGGTAAATTGTTGATTATTGTATTTTATGTTAATGATCTCATACTGACAAGTGATGATCAACTGAAGGAGGACCTTGCAATAGAGTTTGAGATGAGGACCTTACAATAGAGTTTGAGATGAAGGACTTGGGGCTCATGCATTACTTTCTTCGAATGGAAGTATGGTATGTTGACAGGGACTTTTTTGTGTCTCAAGATAGGTATGCCAACGAGATACTCAGAAGGTTCTGCGTGGATAATTGCAAGCCTATGGAGACTCCTCTAGCTCCTAACTTGAGGAAGGAGGATGTTACTTCGAGAGAGGTAGTGGAAGCTACTGTTTACAGATAGCTTGTGGGTTCAGTCATGTACTTGGTGAACACACGACCAGATTTATGCTATTCAGTTAACCAGTTGAGTCAAGCGATGGTTAGGCCTACCAAGCTATATTGGAAGGTGACCAAGCATGTATTTAGATACATCAGGGGCATTACTCAGTACTGATTATGGTACAAACGAACATATGGAGAAAAGATTCAAGGCTTCACAGATGCAGATTAGGTGGAGAGTCCATCCAACTGGGAAATCACATCAAGAGGTATTTTTAGTATTGATTCAACGATAATTTCTTGGTACAACAGGAAACAAAGATTGGTTGCACTTAGTTCGACAGAGGTAGAGTACATGGTTGCAAGTCAGGAAGCATGTTAGGCCATCTGGATGATGAAGATCCTGGTTGGTCTGTTTGGCCAGAAGATGGATCTGACAATGATTTACTGTGATAACCAGAGTTGTATTACACTCTCTGAAAATCCACTTTTTCATGATAAGTCCAAGCACATTTATATATGATATCATCATCTACGAGATTGTGTATTGAGGCAAATCATATTGTTAGAGTACATTCCCACGGAGGATCAAGATGCTGACATTTTGACAAAGGCATTGTCAAGATGTAAATTCAAGTTTCATAGAGACAGGATCAGGGTAGCAGATAATCCCTTTCTTGTTGAGAGGGAGTGTTGAGAAATGACAATAAGAAATTCTAGTTTTAATTTGCAATTGAATTAAATTTTGAATTAAAATCAAATTCTATTCTCATAGCAACTTGTAAATAGTTAATTAAGTTTAATTAGCTTAATTAACTTAGGAATTTCAAGTTAGAAGTCTTTCGAAAGTCATGTATATGTTCTCCCTAAATTTTATGGGTCTGATATGAGTTTAGATTGAGTTTTAATTAGATAACTCACTTTAGTGAATTATAGTCAGCTAAACTAGTTCTAACTATTTGTTGAACTAGTAGAGAATTAGTAGTCAGTTAGTACATTGGTGCATCCATAGGTGTTACTCAAGTTAACTGAATATTTTCTCATTGGAAACTCAAGCATGTCAATTTTGAGGAAGACCTAGTTGAGACTAGAGTGCATGGAGAATATACTATCATTTGTATGATTTACTGAGTTGTAAATATCATGCATGCAATCAGGAAGAGGACCTAACTAGGATGGCATAGTTTTGGAAGCATGAAATCCCTTTAAATATGGGTTATTCATCCTAGGAATTGTGCGAGGAAATAGGGGCTTGGTAAGCAATGAAAATTTGCTAAGTGTTGGCTAAGAATGGGCTTGTGAGGCAGAGAGTTCAACATACTTGTGCGAAATTGTTTTAGTGAGAACAAACTTTGTATCTTCACTCATATTTCTGATTAATGCAATACATATAGGTGGGGTTTGACCAGTGGTTTTCCCTATTTATTGTTTTATGTGGTTGAAAGTAGAAGTAGATTCTTGTCTTTTGTTTTAGTAGATTACATGAGCTTGTGAATCTACAGGAAAATCTACAAATGTAGATGTTGATTTTATAATAATATTTGATTGCTTGCACTAGATGCATTGATTTCAATGTAGATGATTTCTAATCCTCTTTGATTTCTTTCACTAAAGTCATTGATTTCAGTGTCGATGGTGATTTCTATTCCTGTTTGATTGCTTGCACTAGATGCATTGATTTTAGTGTAGATGGTGATTTCTAATCATATTTGATTTCTTGCACTAGATGCATTGATTTCAGTGTAGATGTTGGTTTATAATCCTATTTTCTTATTTCCACTAGATGCATTGATTTCAATGTAGATGTTGGTTTATAATCATATTTTCTTACTTGCACTAGATGCATTGATTTTAGTGTAGATGTTGGTTTCTAATCTTATTTGATTGCTTATATTAGATGCATTGATTTTAGTGTAGATATTGATTTCTAATTTGATATAATTGGATGTATGATGATACAATAATTTTTAAGTGAGTGTATTAATATTGTGCATTGATTTGACTATAAGCACACAAAATTATTGACATTGTACGTTCATTTTTATGTTATAGTAATTCAACTTATTAATATTGGAGAGAACGAGAGACAAGGTATGATGTTTACTACAATAGCTCGAGCTAAAGATTTAAATGATTTATGATTTAACTTTTCCTTTTCATATAATATGAAAAGATGACAAAAGTAACAGGGGTGACAATAATAATAGTGGAAGAAAATAGTTTCAGATTAATCACAATGAAACTATTTGTAATTCACTATATTCTTATTATTCAGATTTTTTATCATTCAACATTATTACATTGTCACTTTCCATTCAAATTTTTTATTTCATTATTAAAGTTATTAACAATATTTATCATCTCAACAAACTAAGGTAACTAAGCAAATTTAAAATTAAAATGACGAGATTAATCTAAGACATATTTATCATATTTAAAATCATTATATCAATATTAGATGAATTTACATATTATTGATAAAATTAGTGATATGTTATTTATATTTTCTTTGGTTGCACATGACTGAAACCAACCTAGATCCATCTTAATGTGACCTAGATCCATCTTAACTCTAGAGCTATCAAGCACCCAAAGGGATCAAATCTCTCGAGGTGCAAACATTTCCTCAAGTTTTGCACTCAAAAAAGAGATTTGATACCTCTTAGCTACAGAGTTAAGATGGATCTAAGCTAGTTCTTAAAATAAATCACCATTTATAAATATTTCTTTACAATTTCATAAGCAAAAACATTGGATGTTTATGATTAATTCTTTGTTTATATTATTCACTTTTAATATTGTGTTTTTCGTTCTTCCCTTTTGTTATATGATATTTTTTGAATCTCTAAAATATGCCTTTTCTTGCACTCTAATTCTTTTAGACGTTCTAAAATCATCTCGCCCGTGTTTCAATTTCCCGACAATCTGGCTCAGCTCCAAGAACATCAAATTTTTTTTTATGCTCCCAAATCTTGACACTACTCTTCAATAGACTAAATTTTTACACAATCACATTCATGGCTGATGTCCAAGCTCACGCATTCTCCATGTGGAATTTACCAACTTATGCAAATGCACATACGATTAAACAAATGTATATGCTACTTGTTATCACTCAGAATTTTTTCCTAGAAGTTATAAAAAGAAGGAATCATCCAAGGTAACCATAAACCAATCTTTTAGACTCATGTTCTAGCCAACTTAAGTCCAAAGAGGGATCTCTCTTTATAATTTAACTTTGTTTTTATTAGATGTTAGGCTAGTTCATAGTGTTCATGAGGATTTTGATTTTAGATTGAAGGTTGGGTGGTGGAATTCTTGGAACATATGGATAGAGCTAGGTCTTGAAGCCATTGGGATATGGAGTCAATCAAAGGATAGAATAACTAGACCAGATCATTAAAGGGAATGCTCACAGGGAAGGCTAGCAAATCAAAAGGAAAATATCTAGTTCTAATGGATGGGTTGATTCTGACTAGGGTGCAAAGGCAGCTAAGAATCCTTGGACTGGGATCAGAATGAAGAAAAGCAGGTGATCATGAACAAAGGGCAATCAAGAATCCTTTGCTATAGACTAGGGGGAGAAACTATGGAAGCAAGGGAGTAGTAAAGAATTCCCTAACTAAGATAGTTTAGTAGAAAACATTTAAAATGTAAACAATCAAGACAGAGTGCATCCAAGCAATTTTTGAAATATCATTCCATGTTATACATTTAGATTTTAGATAAAAAAAAAACAAGATTATGGAAACACATAAGAGAAATAACAGTAAACATGAGAAAATACTTATTTGTATATTGCCTTACACAAGAAACCTGTAAAATATCTTATCTTTATTCCTTGATCCAGTGAGCCAATCCAGTCATTGATACAATAGAACTTAGAGTTGAGAGAGAAAGTCTATAGAAATGTCTTGGAATCCACCCTAAATACTTCAAAATATGAAGTATTTATACAAAAAATATTTACAAAATATCTCATAAAAATCTGAGATTATATTTAGGGGATCGAAATATCTTCAAGCATGAAGGTAGGGACAGATGAAAAACTTCATCGTGCTATCCCTTTTAATGTCGTAGTGTTGGCTACTACAGTTGAGTTTGAGCCCTTTAAGCTAGCTGATATCTGTACACTGGAATCATCTTCAGTTTGATCTTTCACTAATACTCTTTGACCCTGTTGATCTGTCTTCACCTGTTTCATCTGGCTGCCTTCAGACTTATTGTAGTAACTTTATGATGTAAAACTTATAGTAAATTTGTCATTTTTTCCCACCATTCATCCTCAAGTAACTTTACTTTCAACATTCTCCAGTAGATTTTGTCTACCTCTGTGTACTTAGCAAAATTAGGCTTAGTGACAAACAAATGTTTCACTTCATGTTCTGAAAAGAATAAGTTTTCAAAAGTGTTATATAGTACTTTCCCCATTGGCAAGGCTTTGATACCTGAAGTACTGGCTTGTTCTTTAGCCAATTTCCTAAGTTTGTCAGTGTAGTCCAATTGGGTCATGAGTTTATCATGAATGACCATCGAACTAGGAAGGCCTTTGTCCCTCAAAATTTGAAATTTGCCCATAAACCTGTCAATGGCCACCTACATGTTGTGGCACTTTTCTTCCAAGTTTAGCATAAGGTTTCTTTTGGAAAGAACCTATTTAACCTCTAGGATGGCTTCGGTCCTATCCTCTATACCAATCTCATTAAGCTTATGTCTATTCTTACTGTTCAAGAAGTGGATGAGTCGATTTGCATCCTCTGGTTGGTCTCCTAAATCTTCCCTTACTTTATGGATAGCCTTAGTGGCTACTTTCACCAATTCAGTTTGCTCAAATATAACTTGAACTGATGGCAAAATATCATTGACAAAGTCAATGATATTGGCCCAGAGCATTTCTTTGGTCTGTCTTAGTGGTTTCTGCAATGTCAAATCTTTCTCTAGGACTTTGATCTTCTCACCCATCGTTAGGGCTTTCTGTGTTTCTTCTCTTTGCTGAATTTGGGTAAGCTTACAATCAGTTTCTAAGCTTGCCACTTTCTTCTTTAGCCTTTTGATCTCTGTTTCCTGGATGGACATCTCCTCCATGGCTTTCACTAGCTCTTTTGTTTTCTCCGTTAATGTGCCTGCTACTTTAGATTCAGGTTTGATTGGTAGTGTTGTGGCAGGTGGAGCTGTAGGTGTCAATGATGCTGCCAATGTAGAAGGAATTTTTGTTGTCACTATGGGAACGACAGTTGTGGAAGTTGTTCCCATGTCACATTGTTTGGACTGAATCAAAATGTCCAACTCTTTCTCTGTCTCTTTTAGTTGGTCGTTTAGCTTTAAGACCAAGTCCATGAGCTCTTCATGTCCTTTTTGTGCCTCCAGGACTTCTGTTGTTTATGGGTGATGCAACTGGGGAATATTGAGTTGTTTCTTCAGAGCAGCAATATCATCATTCTTTTTCTTTATTAGTTTTTCAGTCGCCTTTACATCTTTGGGATCATGTCCCAACTCAATGACTAAGTCCTCTAAGTTCTTGATTCTAGTATCTTTGGCCTGTAAAGATGCCTTCTCCAATTGGAACTGTGGTGATATGTTATTCAGGAAGCTTTGCAATTGGTGAGCAACAATGGTTTTCCTTATCAAGATGGAGTAAATCATCTCCCCTTTCTACTTGTGTAGCTCAATCTGGTCAATAAGATGAATGTCCTTTGCCAGTACTTCGAAGTCTATCTTTTTGAAATTTCTTGATGTTCTTGGTTGCTGAGTAGTGGGTTTCATGAATGTCATTTGCATCTTCCCCTCTTTTACATCATAAGATGACATAAACCTTGTCTGATTGGTAGGGGTCATATTCAAGTATTGTGCATAGGTCTGGGCTTTCAGCCTCTCATTCCTGGCCTTTATCTCTTTGTACCTTTATTTGATGTCTCGGTCCTTGTCTGCGGGCATCCTGAAAGAGGATACCTCCACACTCTTTTGTCTCTCCAGTATCTGTATGTTATGTGGAAGGTTTTATGATGCCTCTAGAGGGAGTGGGATGCCTGCTCCCTTCTCTTTTAGTGCTTGTGAAATCAGTTGTCTCTTCTATATATTCCTGTTCTAAAACAGGATTTACCCTTTTTCTTTTTGTTTGGCTTGTCTCTACATATGCCTGTGATGTTGGTCTTCTTGAGGTGGTAGCCCCTTCCCTATTTCTCTTGAGGTTTTTCTCCTCATTTAGAGGAGTCTATAAGACTGAGGGGTTACTCATGGTGGCCTCTAGTCTATCTGATTTTTCTGATTGTTTTGGTTCTTCTGGTGCTTCTGACCCTTCTAGTGGTTCTAATTCTTGTTGCACCTGTGATTCTTCTTGGGCTTGTGATTCTTCTTGGACTTGAGATCCTCCTAGCACCTGTAGGAAGGAACCCTCATCAAGCCCTTTCTTTAGATCAATTAGAGTGTTTCCAACATCAAATTTAGTGCTATCCCTGTCCGCTAAAGTATTCTCCACCCATTCCAATTGATTTGCATATTTTACTATTTCAGGGATTATGTGGTGAATGTAGGGGGCCATCTTGATTTTCTGTCTTCTGTTGCATATGAAGTCCAAGGGATCATATCTCCACATGAAGCTCTGTTTCAGATTTAGTATTTGAGGAATTTGGTCTGCCTCCTTCCCAGCTTCTCTACCATTGCAAATAAAAGGGGCCTAATCGATCTCTGATCCTAAGCTGGGCCTTCTTTTTGGCGCTGACAAAAGGCACCTAATCTGAATTGATTATCTATCTGTAGTACTCCAAAGAAAATAACCTCATTGGGAAGTATCTGGGTAGTTTATATGGGGCCAACTCACAACCATAAATTCTAATTTCAATGTGGCTTTGGTATAAGTACCAATCCCCCACATTGTGCTATTTTGAGAGTTGTAGGATCCTCCTTAAATCTAAACTAATTCTTGGAGAAGGGCTTCCTAGTAGCATTGTTATAATGGGATGTACAGATAGGTCTATGAAGTGTGTATATGAATATGGGGAGTCATATTTATGGGTCAATGGAGTCCAGAAAATCACTGACCTAGGGTGACCTTTTGTATCAAGCTAATGGAGAGTAAAGGGGAACTTATCTGCTAATAGTAAAGAAAAAGGTGATACAACATAGAGGAATACTTGAAAACTCTCTCATTACTCATCCTGAGAAACTGGTCATGCATCTTATCAGCTATAAATTTGGCATAATCATAAATGACAACAGGAGTTTGTCTTGGAGTGAAGATGGACATGAAAGCTAGGATGATTTAATCTATATACTCATTGGTGGTGTAACCTAGGACACTATTTGCCATTGCTACAATATCCTGGGAAACTTATGAAAATATGGTGTACACATATGGAGGAGGATCGTTTGGAATATGCTTTTCTTCTACAATGAAGGTTTGAAACATATCATCAAGTTTTGCAGTGGTGAGCTTGGGGAATCGGTCCAAAAGGTCTCCAATTGAAATAGGGGCTAGGTTTTGCCCTGGTTGTAGTTGCAGCATTTCATTAATGGATTCTGCAGTGACGGTGAAAAGTATAGTCTGGTTAGGGGACATCACTGCTCTTTGGATGGGGATATAGTTTACATGGCATTAATGGACAATTTGTGGGAAAATATGAACTTCAGGGAATTGGTACTTGGGTAAATTGGACTCCCAAAGACCAATTTTATCAACATGGTTCAGGTATTGGTCTCTGTATCAATAGTATAATTTCAGAGGGGATTCATAGACATAGGTGTCCTTGATTTGGAAGTCTTTATCAGCTAGGGGGAGATGGTCTAAATCCAAGTGAGGAGAGGAAATTGGTCTCACATCCATGGAAATTGGGCAGCCATTCTCAGTTTTTGTGGATTTGAGAATGGGGGAGGTGATTTTCAGTTTTTTAGGGCAATTTTACTTCAATTCTATGTGGGTTTGGGTTACCATAGCTTCTTTTTTATTTTAATTAAGAAAAATTAGTGTCTGGTTCAGAAATTGACAGGGTTTTTCAGTGATTTATGGCTTAAATACTTGGAATTGGAGAAAACTTGGTCTGAACTAGGTGACTGGAAATTATGAATGGTTGAAAAGGTTTTGAGTAGGCTAGAAGGCAAGATGGGAGCTCTGTGGCATCTTCAGGGTGCAATTGTTTTTGGGTTGACAGCTTCGACGTTCATAGGTGCGTGCATGGAAGTTTTCAGTTAAAAAACATGATAAAACGAATGATTTAGGGCTTTTTGGCTTTATGCGGGAAAGTCAAAATTGGTGGGTACAGGTGAACAGTAATTTTTTGTCATGTAGCAGAGTGAACAGTGGCTATTTTGGCCTGTAGTGGGTGGGCGGTAAGTGGTTTCCTTCACAAAGCTTTTGAGTGCTTGGCGGTATTGGGGGGAGGCCGCTCGATTCCACTCATCGAGCAACACGTAGCCTCGGGGGCCCAATAGAAAACAACCCTTCTCGAGTGGGTAACATTTGGACACCAGGCCCTTCCAAAATGAATGAGGACCATCAGATGCAGAGGGGAGAGATTGTGTGGCGATCGGGTAGTGGAGTTACGCGAAAGGTAGTAGGGGGCTTGGCGGGAGTTTAAGCGCGATGGTTTTTGCTTTAATGAAGGTTTAAGGTGGGGTTAAGGTATCATGGTGATTATCAATGGGGTTTAATTGGGTTTTTAAACTAACATAATCACAGGTCAATTTGTTAGTGGATTTTCTGGGTTTTGGGTAATATTATAGTTTATATAATTAAATTAGGGAGTTAAATATATATGGGGAAAATGGGTTTTTAGTCGGGATTTAATAAATAAATTAGTAATTAGTCAAATGAGCGGAAAGGGCACCATACCCTAAGTATATGATTTTTCATGTTTTATTGCTTTTCCATAAAACTTAGGATATAGTGTTTTTGTGGGTTCTTTTATATGAAAATAAATTAAGTAGGGGAATAAAGACTTTTCCTAGGTAAAATCATTTTGACCTTAGGAAAAGAGTATCATTAGGGAAAATTAATGAATTGAAGGGGGGAATGAATGTTTATGAGGGGATTTGATACTTATTGCCTCTAAGTCATTAAGCCGAGGGTCCAGTCCCTCCAAAAGTCAGAGAAATGCTCTGAGGCTCTTTGACTTGGGGTTTTTAAGTACTTTGAACTTTATTGTGGGAAATTAGTTAAGAGGGTCCAGTCCCTCCAAAAGTCAGAGAAATTCTCTAAGCCTCTTTGACTTGGGGTTTTTAAGTACTTTGAACTTTATTGTGGGAAATTAGTTAAGTAAAAGGTGAAATGAATGAGGGAAATTAATTTATTGACTTTGATATCCATATGCATGCTTGAGTGCCCATTCACATTTGGAACTTTTGTGATGAAAAAGATGAGACACATGATTTTTTCTAATCAATCATCAAAATTCTGCAACCTTTCTACTAGTTACACATCTACTCATCCTACCATTTTTACTTCTCTTTATTAGGGTGCATTTGAGCTAGCAAACCCTTATCAAACATTTTTATTTTTTTTTACAATAGTAAACTAACTAAGTCTAACCATATTACATCCAAGGGCTCAGTTTAAACAGTTGAGCTCCTTTTATTTACTCTACCTATCTAATTATATGCCAAGATTAAATAGTTTGGTAAGATATTTACTCTCTATCTATAGATATGAAATTGAAACATGAAATAGCCAAGTTTAAACATTTCGATTATCATGGATTATGGCAAAGCTTACAAACTACACACAATCATTTATTATGCACAAAAAGTAAATAGTAGTGGCATTTTGACTTGCACACTTTCATGGTCCTTTTCTTTTCTTGGGGTTCATATTTTTCATCTTTTTTGGCCTTTTTATTCTTTTTGTCCTTTGATTATTCTTTTAGGACATACCCTCTTTATATTTTTTTAATTTTTTGAATATGGAAAACATTTGTAAAAAGCAAATTTATGTACATATTGCAGGTTTAGTCTTAGCCATTCAAAAAAATTGGTATAGGAACCTAACACTGGCTCCACTTGGGGATGGCATTTCCTTGAGAAATGTCAAGAAATTTGTAGACCAATGGCCTTCTGAATTACTATGATGTTAGCATGCAACTTTTCCTTTTCATATTTCTTCATTATTTCTATTTATGACAATAAAAACTTTTGAAGCTTAGGGCCTTCTCTTTGGGCTTCAACTTCAAACATTGCCATGGAATCAACTCTAGACTTTTAAAGTAAAGTATGTACAGATGATTAGTGAAATCAGTAACTAGGCTCAATATAGTGTTTGAGCATTCGACCATTAATTGGTCCTCCTTATGCTTCTGTGTCATCCATTTCTTTGAGGAAGAAAGCATTATTACCTCTAAAAGCATAAATGATATTTGGGACTTTCCATAGGAAATCAAATTTCCCATGTTTACCTTTATCCGCTCTTCTTGAATCCCATTTTAGAACTTTGTCTCCTAGGTAAATATCTTCTGCCTTAGTCCTTTTATCAAAAGTATTTTTGATCCTTTCCTGCACAACTTGAGATATGATGTGCACTTCCACCCTGGTCTACTATAAATGAATTGTTTGGTTGATTCATCTTTGGATGTCATTTGGTTCAACTTGCAGCTCTTGGAGTAGCTTCATCACTGGTGTTCCCAAGGAAGATGGGAAAACAACTTCCATTCCATAAACTAGTTGATAAGGACTAGTACTAATGGATTTCTTCGTGATTAGCCTGTCTACCCATAAGGCATTTACTAGCTTCTTATTCCATGTTTTCTTGTTGCCCTCCAGTAATTTTTTGATGATATTTACTAGACTTTTGTTTGAGGACTCTGCAAGTCCATTTTCTTGGGGACAACAAGTTGTGGAATGACCCAAATTTATATGGTACATGTTACAAAAATCAATCATCCTTCTAGATTTGAAAGTTGTTGCATTATCAGTGATGATCTTGGTAGGGCACCCAAACCTGGATAGGATGTTGGATTCAAGGAAGGTTATTATAATAGTGTTAGTGGCTTGCCTTGATGGTATGGCTTCTATCCATTTGGTAAAATAATCTGTAGCAGTGAGGATCCATTTGTGTTGGGCAGAGGAAGAAGGGTGGATTTCACCAATGAAGTCAAGACCCCATTGTTGAAAATGTGCTTCAGCAGATATTGGTTTTAGGGGCAGGGGTAAGTGCTTTTTCTTTCCTTCAGAAATTTGGCATTTATGACATGAGGTTACAAATTTCTTTACACCAGAAAACAAACTAGGCCAATAGAAACCAGCTCCAAGAATCTTGTCAGCAGTGGTTTTCTAGTAAAGGTGTCCTCTACAATCACTTGCATGAAACTATTGTAACACCTTGTCGGATTCTTCTTTCAATAAACAGTCAAGAAGGATACCTTCATGATTCCTCCAAAACAAAGCATTGTTAGTTATGCAAAATTTTAAAGATTTCATTTTTTAAAATCTGCCTTTGGTCCTGGATAATTCAGGAGGAGCTTGTAGATTTTGTAAAACATATATGATGTCAACATACCATGCTGATTCAATAAAGGCCTCGCTGATTGGTGGAGTCCCCATCTCCTCTTCATTATCCATTTCTGCAATAAAATTTATAACTAATTCCTGACAATTTGATTCAGCCATGAGCTTGGCTAAACCTTGGCCTTTGATTAAATTTGTTGGCTTGATTTCTAGGTCATATTCTAATATAGTAGTAATCCATTTCCCTCTCTTTCCATCTGGACCATCCTGAGTTAGGATATCCTTGACTACTAAATTGGGGACATAAGCTATTATATGAGAATATAAAATGTAAACTCTAAAATCTTTGATGTCTTTGACCAAAGCAAAGGCTTACTTTTCCATTATATTGTATTTTTAGAGGGGCATCTCTCAGGGCTTTGCTAAAAAAGGCAATAGGTCATTCATAACCATAATCATTCTTTTGCAGTAAATTTGCAGCAATTGTATGTTCTGAGGCAAAGTAAAATAAAATGAAATTCATGTCAAATTTTGGACTGATCAAAACTAATGTTTTAGTTAAGGCAAGCTTAATGTCTTCAAAGGATTTTTTAGCCTCAACTATCCATTTTATGGTTGAATATTTTTTCAACATATTGTTTAATGACCTAATTAATTCCGCTAAGTTAGAAATAAATCTCCTAAGAAAGTTGATTTTCCCTAAAAGGCTTGTAATTCCCTGATGCTCCTAGGGTGTTTTATCTATAAGATGGCTTCAATTCTTGCAGGATCTATTCGGATACCATCTTTTGAGATTATATGGCCTAACAATTTTCCCTCTTCTAACCCAAAATAAATATTTTTTAGGATTCAAAGAAATTCCATAATTACTACATTTTATGAAGACCTGCCTTAGATGATCTAAGTGTTGTTTATCAGATTTTGGGAATACAATGATATCATCTAAATATATTACTAGGAAGTCATGAATTTCATTAGCAAAATCTATGTCCATAGCTCTTTGAAAGGTGGCCCTTGCATTCTTTAATCCAAAAGGCATCTTCACATACATGAATGTGCCCCAATGAGTAGTAAATGTAGTTTTAGCCTAGTCATCTGGGTGAACTAGAATATGATTGTAACCAGAAAACCCATCCAATAATGAGATTCTGGTTGACCCTACTACCCTTTGTAATATATGATCCATTTTAGGGAGAGGGTAATTATCTTTGAGTTAAACTTTATTGGCATTCCTAAGATCAACACACAATCTAATCTCACCAGTTTTCTTCCTTTTTGGCACCAAATTTGAAACCCAATCAGAGAACCTAATTGGTGCTATTATCTTGGCTTCATACATCCTTATGATTTCCTTTTCAATAGAAGGCAATAGGATGGGATTAATCCTCCTAAGCTTTTGTCTTAAAGGTTTATGATTTTGTTTTATGGGGATGGTGTGTTGTATGATGTTGGTGTCATAGGACCTTGAGGTCCTCATAACTCTGAGCAAAGATATCTTGGAATTCCTTTAGTAATTCAAGGTATTTCAATTTTTCAATAGGAGGTAAGGTCTTTGAAATTTTGATCAATTTGGGATTTTCCTTAGTGCCTATATTACACTCCTCTATATCAGATTTCAAGGGTTCCATTTTTGGTTTTATAGGGATCCAAAGGGGTCAATCCTTTGGGAAAAAAGTTGTCTTTAAGATTAATGATTTCAAAATCTTCGTTAATGATTTCATCAATTTCAACTTGCTTTAGGTTTTGTACATCTGCTTTTGTAAATTTAGTGGGATGGAATCTATCTACCTCTTCATCTTCTATTTTATCTTTAAAATAAGGATCTAATGTTATGTCAGTATCCATATTACTATTTACAAATTCCTCCTCTAAGGTTAAAAAATTGTTTATCTATTGGTCATTAGCAAATACTTGCTAGTTTTTCAACTTATCTAAGATATCAAGTCTGTGCCTGACCTTAGCAGTGTACTGATGGTTAGGTTGGAACTGTAACTTACAAGTGCTGGCAAACATTGCTAAACTATGGGCCTGCATATTATGCTTCCTAGGAATTACAACAACTTTGGTTTCTAGGAAAGTTTTTAGTATTTCTATAATAGTTCCTATGTAATAACTTAATCTAGGGTCTTTGGTCATATATACAGCTTTAATCTGATTTATCACTAATTCAGAGTCTCCCATGATAAAAACTCTTATAGCTCCTAACTTTCTAACTAATTTAAGACCTAAAAGAAGTGCTTCATACACAACCATGTTGTTAGTGCATTTGAAATTCAGTCTGCAAGCATGGCCCTCTAAGTGATCATTCTCCAGATCATATATCCACACTCCTACTCCTTCTCCTAAGTTATTCACTAACCTATCAAATTCAAGGTGTTATAATATCTCATGTTCATAATTTCACTGTTAGGGGGAAGAAAATTTTCCTTGTTTGAGGTTTGTTGATCATCTTTTTTATCTGAAAGCTCTTGAGTTTGGACAGTTTCTTTTTCAGCAATAACTGCAATTTCTTTTGGTTCTGAAATAATACTATTTGAGGTGGTTTGTTGTGTTTGTTCAACGTTATTGATCTATTAATCACCATATGAGTGATCTCAGTGAAAGATTTATTAAATGAAGGTATTATAGACTCATATGATGGTGTGTGTGTCTATGTTATTTAAGCAATGGATCGATCAGATTGCAAATACACAGAAACTTGAAATGGAAAATAGCAGAGAAACACAGTAAGAAAATACAAGAACACAAGAATTTAATAAGGAGTTCACCATATCCTTCAGGGCTACATCTCTAGTCCAGCTCTTAGTGGCGGCCTTCTTTTATTGTGTCTTGAAGCAGATAATTACAATGAAGGAGCTCAATATGAGTCTCCTAAAACAGATTGGCTTGGCAGGGTGGTTCTTGGATTCCCCAAGCCACTAGAGTACACAAAATCTTTTCCTTGCCAGCGCTTTGACCTCTCAGGTCTGACAGATCGTCTCAAGGATGGCTTGAATCTCTCAAGCTCTAGGGTACTCGACGTTGCCTTTGGTCAGCTCAGCCCTCTATCTTATTTCTGCTTTTTGCTTCACTAGTTCTTCTCTTTTCTAGTTTCTATCTTCCTCTCTGGGTGTGTGTTTTATTCTTTGTTTATGGCTTTAAATCATTCGAGATCATGGTGGTTCGTTTCCTCTTCTACCTCCATCGATTTGCCTTCTTGCAGCTATGCTTGGAGTTCCCTATTCTCGGCGTCATCATCAGACTCATAGGGATGGCCATTTGTACTCCTGCGAACTGCACCAGTTGGCCTCGTCAGTTCGTTTCTTCAGTTACTTTATGGAATGAGTCTTTTGACACCATGGCGGTCAATTCAAACTTCAAATTCTTCTAAATCGTGTCTTATTCCCTCGTCATTTCTGTCTACTCCATCGAGCACAATCTCAGCCGTTAGATCTGGAGCCCCCAGATCCAACGCCATTCGCTCCTCCTGCGCGGTTGACTAGCTCGATCGTGAGCCCATGATTAGCGGCAGTTTCCTCACTCCTAATTTTCCACGCCTTAAGCACTGAGTGGAATCGCTCCTTTCCTTCGAAACTGCTTACCGCCCATGGACGCCTTTGATCAATACTGCTGGTTTTGGAGTGGGTCCCATCGTTAGCTCTTCGTCTTTTATCCCTCGGTTTTCCCAGCTCTTATGCGACCGAGCGCTCGGGGCTTCTCCAATTTGAGGTTTTTCACCCAGTGTTGCGCGGTTAACTACCTCCGTTTCCTGATCCGGGCCTCCCAGTGGCTAATTTTTCCTCCTAGTCTCCATCGGCCTCAGACAGTGCACTTTGACTGAGGTCCTCATCGTTCCATGCTATTGCCATTGCCACTGGTTTAGAGGTGTTTAATCGTTGTTTTAAATTCTTTCAAGTTTGTGCATACCTGGTACAGCCATGGCTCTATTAATCATTCTTTATGGATCCAATTCAGATCATGGCCTTCCCACTGAGAAGCTTTTGGACCACCAAAAATTGGTTTTCTTTCAAGCATCGACTAAGTGAGGGTACTGTTGTCTCACTGGCCTAATCTCAATCCACTTTGAACTACTCGGCTTCGAACCTTTGAGTCCAATTCTCAGGTACTCAACATCTCCTCTGTGTGTCATCCTTCCTATCCAATAATGTGTCTTCCTGCAATTCATTAATATATTCATGTAGCAGGTCATCAATATAAGGAAATTGACTTTTCTCTTCAGGATCCTCAATCATTGAGGGTTCAAACAATCTCAAGCAATCTACATTTATGACTTAGTAGATGTGCATGTAAGCTGGTAGATGAAGGCAAAAAGCATTTTCACCAATTTTCTCAAGTATCCTAAAAGATCCATACCTGATAGGCTTTAGCTTTTTACCTTCACCTTACATCCTATCCTTTCTGATATACAACCAAACTTGGTCTCCAACTTGAAAACTATGCTCCACCCGATGCTTTTCATGCCTTGCCTTGTATTTGGCTTGGCTTTTTTCCAGTTGTTCCTGTACTGCCTGGTGGATCTCCTAGATCTGTTTAATGAACCTAGTTTCCTTATCCACATCACTATATCCATCAATTGTGGTATCTTTACCAAAGACAAAATCCAAAGGAGACCTTGGTATGAAACCAAAACAGGTCTCAAAAGGAGATATCTATGTAGAAGAGTGTTTTTCTCTGTTGTAAGCATGCTGCACATAACATAAGTGTTCATCCCAGAACTTAGGATGTTTGCTGCAATATCCTCTAAGTAACTGGATCACTGTCTTATTAACTACTTCTATCTGGCCATCGGTTTGTGGATGAAAAGTTGTGCTTTTCTTCAGTTGGGTGTCCATTATCTCCCACAGACTTGGCCAAAACTTCCCCACAAATAGGATGTCTCGATCAGATACGATAGAAGTGGGTAATCCAAAATGAACCCATACATGTTCAAAGAATAGTTTTGCATTTTGTTCAGTTGTTATTTGTTTATTACAAGGTATCAAAATACACATTTTACTGAACCTATCCACAACCACATATACATAATCATGACCTCTCCTAGATTTAGGCATTCATCCAACAAAGTCCATGCAAAACACTTCCCCAAGGGTGAGAAGGAATAGGTAATGGAGTGTACAAGCCTAGTTTTCTATTGCTGGGCTTGCTTTTAGCACACATAGTACACCCTCCTACATATCTAGAAATTGTCTCATTCATTTTTGGCCAATAAAAAAATCTTTGTAGTTGTGCAACTGTTTTACTTACCCCAAAGTGACCTGATATCAGAGAAGTGTGTGCTTCTCTAACTATCTTTACTCTCTTAGTTTGTGGAATCCAAAGTTTCCCACAATGATATAAGAGTTGGTCCTTTACATGATAATCTAATTCTTCTACTCTCTTGCCTCGACTCAAAGTTGCATACACATCTTTAAAGTCTATATCTTGAGCATATTGTTCAATGTAGCTTTCATGTAGTACATAATTATGCTTAAGTATAGTAGATGCATTTATAATAGGTCTAGATAACATGTCTGCGACTTTGTTATGTATGCCCTTTTTATATCTGATGACTGATGAGACCCAGAATTGGGTAACTTATTGGGCTCATTTTGCCTAATTATTCTTGATCAATCCACCATTTTTCATAGTTTATGCATGTTTTTTGAGTATGTTTATGTTAATTGAACGAATGAGGGTGGTCACTTTACCAAGAAGGCTAATACATGGTTATTTCAGGTTTTTGGACAAATTTTGGAACAAAGCCAAGAAATTATGAGCTAGATGAAAGCCAAGCATGAAGGAACAAGGGTGAGGATTCGTAGGGAGGATGTCTCTTGCATTAAATTTCCCTTCCTCGAAATCTCCACCCTCAACTTAGGGCTCAGCAGGCCACCAAAACGAATCCTAAAGGCAGCCGAGCAGCTTGGTGAAAAGCGACTGTTTACTGGCAGTTGGAGCAGCCGAGCCCTTGAGTTAAGGAGGGCTCTTGAGACCCCTCGTAGGCATAAATAGGAAGGCTTTCAGCCTTCGTAGTTTACTTTTTGGATTGTTGTTATTTTGCACTAGGGTGTTGCTACTTTCTCAGCTCATTTTCGTAGCTGCTGTTGTATAAATTTCTTATGAACATGGCTATTTTTGAGTAATGGAAAGCAACTTTGTTTGGCACCAGTTCTGAGTTTCTTTAAGAGCCTACAGCTCTTGGGGTTGGGCCCAACCCAAGTGCCAAGGCTTCCTTCATGTGCAGTTATTTGTTTTTATGTCTTTGCAAATTAATTCCTGTTAAGTAGATCAACATCTTACTGGTTATATAGGTCATGGTTGATGATTAGATAGGCTTTTTATGTTTAGATTTAGTTGATATATTAGTAACAGGGGAGATCTCCAGAAAATGTCCATCAAGAACCTCTGATCTCACCTCTCCCTCAGTGGGATCGTGAGCTGGGACAAAGGTGACATTGCTGCCAACAAAAACACTTTCTTTGCTTCACCATGCAAATAGTAGTGTTGGATTCTTAGTTTCCGAACTTGATATTAGTTTTTATTGCATGCGTAGGGTTATGATTGCTTAGTTGCATAATTATTTCATCTGATTCCATTGCAATTAAACTTTTGTTCTATTTCTCTGCTGTTATTTAGGTCAGAATAGACTAACGTAACTAGGTCTTTGATTTTCCAAGTGTTTGGTTGTCCAATTTGAAAAACAACTTGCAGAGCACCTGTTATCCATGTTTATCTACCCATACTCCATCAACTCCACCTGCTTCACCCTCTACTTATAACCTTGGCCTTGCATCTGTCACATTCGTTCACTTTGCCCTGATTTTCATCCTTTTTGTGCAACATCGTTCTACCTCTCCTCGAACAAATCCAACCATCTTCGCCACTCCTCAACTCCATATACCAAGTCTTGAACTTCCCTACATCCCTATCTTACCTCCATACCCATCACTTCATCTTTCTTTCTCCATCCATCCTCCAAAATCCCATTTCTTAACATCCTGTAGAAAATTATAGACATCCTGTAAAAATTCCAAAACATCCTGTAGAACCCCTGCAAACTTCCTGTAGAAGCTCACGAAAGCGGTTTCTTGATAGCCAAACTCTTTGGAACTCTCTGGAAGGGTGCTAGGGACCCCTTAGGCCTCTCTGAACCTTCCCAGCCTCTTGCAAGCATTTCCTCTCACTGATCCACCTTTGCACAATCAAAAATAGTGAAAGCACATGCATGATAATTCTGACAACTTATTCAAAAACACAAAAAAAAAAAAATCTTCAGAAATAAGTAGCTTAGACACATGTATTTTACCTTCCTAGAAGTAATGGCATCTCTTTCAGTATCTTGCATCCTCTTTTTCGCATCAGTAAGGCTAGCTGGTAAAATTAGGGTTTGTTAGGGTTCGTGTTTTCTTCTAGCTTTTAAGTTTCTTCCTGCAAGTAGATTAGCTTCCTTTGAGTTAGCTTTCATCCATCAGTTAAAAAGTTTCTTCTCAAAGCTCGTAGAAGTTGGATTAAGCCCCTAGCGGACTTGTGCCAGCTGACCAAGTGACAGCTGCAACAAGAGCTAGTACTTGTGCATACAGCACCATTGCTTCCAACTTTGTTACGAACTACTGGGTTGATATAAAGTAAAGAATGGAGTTCCAAGAGTTGCAGCATTATTGCTGCAATACTGGAGCCCACCATTCTTTTTGGTGTTGTTTCCGGGGAAGCGTCAGAGTATTTGTGATTGTTGCTTTTCTTCTATTTTCTACCACAACCTTCTTCTCAGTAGTTTATTTCATTTCCATTCTGCAATCTCATTTCCGCAAAAATAGACTAGACATTTCCTGCTTTCCTGGACTAGCATTTCAATTCTACAAGCGTAGAGTAGCATTTTAATTCCACAATTTCAATTTCGTAAGCGTAGCCCAACATTTCATTCCTGCAATTTCATTTCAGCAAAATAGATTAGTTCTTTCCTGCTTTCATTTCAATTCCACATTTTCATTTTAGCAAGATAGGTTTTAGATAGTTGCAATTCAATCTATTTTCAGTTTTGCAGGTACAAGCAGAAAAAAAAAACAAAAGCAGCAAAAAATCTTTCATTTCATGCCTCGTAGGAATAGAGACAATACTGGAAAATTCCTACCCAACACCCCCACCACATCACTGAGTCACCCTTCTCTCTTCTTTGGTGGTCGTGATCCAGACGAACCTATAGGTGAACCCCTTGAGATATATGAAGATCCTATAACAGAAGAAGAGCAAGAGAACATCCCTCTTGAGACCAAGGCTGAACACAGCAACAATATAGGAGATAACGAGAGAATAGAAAGTGCCTTTCCCATCCGAGAGCCAATGGGGACATGAAAATGAAGAACATAAGTCCCTCAACCTTACCTCACTTCCATGGATTGACCACTGAAGACCCTAATACCTTCTTGTTTGAGTTTGTTGTCCTTTGTTGAACTTATGACTATATCGAACATGAGCAAAAGTTGAAGCTCTTTCCTTCTACCCTCAAGGATGTAGTACTACGCTAGTTCATGGGGTTACCTGGAAACAATATCACCACTTGGGCTCAGATGCAGCAAGACTTTAACAACAAATACCGGGACTATTGTAGGTCGAAAGAAACGAAGGGAGAAATCTTTCGGATGACCATGGGAAATGATAAGTCTTTAGAAGACTACAAGGAAAGGTTTTAGTTTAGTTATAAACGGGCCAGGTGCACACTTGATCATGAATCTCTGAAGCTGGTTCTACTCCGAGGAGTCCCTGAGGACCTTCTAAACACCCTTCACTTGATAGTTGGAGGATACATCTACCAACTAACCTATGAGGACATAAAGACTATGTTTAGAAACCATTCTAGGACAGCCCAGAAAAGAGGTAGGGGGAATCCACTTTCAGCTAGTACCACCTTCTCCAGGCATGAGTTTGCTAATCAGATGGAAGACCTCAAAAGTGAGATGAGACAAAATATTGCCATGCAACTTGATACTTTCCGAATCCAACAAAAGAAAGAGGAAGTTGAGAGGGCTTTGGCCATTTTCTGTCCCAGATGTACAAGGAAGCACCCTAAGAACGAGTGTCCATTGCACTCAGTAGATATATGCTTCGTTTTTTAGGAAGACCACCCCATAAACCAATACCCAACCTTACCCGGATTTAAAGTCATGTACCTAGGGACTGAGGCAACCGCTGAACGTCTCTACTTCCTCAACCAAAGGAGGCCGCATGAGCCCAGACTTTACCAGCAGGGGATGCAAGGGACATCCCAAGCTTATTATATCCCCAATCAATCTTCTCACATACCTTCTTGGGGTACCCCTGCTTATCCTTCCTTGTCTACACCTCCTCCGTGGTCTTATCCATCTCAATACCATACTCAACCTACTGCTCATTCGTTTACCTCACATTTCCAGCCTCAGCCTCAGTGGAATGCACCTCAGCAGGGGTGGAGGCCCCAATACAACTCTCTTCCTGCCATTTTGCCTCCACCACCGACTCAACACAACCATTACCTCCTGCTCCTCCAAGACAACCCCAGATGCTTGCCCAACCGAACCCGAACCCCAACAACAGACAGGTCCACCAGGTATACACTAGGGAGACCACATGTCCTACCTATGCTGTGGAGATCCAGGAGATCAACCTGTGATTTGGGAAGGTCCTTCTAGATCGCCAACTTCCTCCCCCGGAGGATGATGAAGAAAAACAGGAAAATGAACCCAAAGCCATTCCACCCTTTCCTGAGCGACTAACAGCAACCACGCAACCAAACCCAGAGGAGACTGAGCTTTTGGGATAACTTAAGCAGTTGCGTGTGAAAATACCCCTTCTTTAGGCCATAAAATATGTACCATTATACAACAAATTGATCAAGGAGAAGTGTTTCAGGCACCCAGGCAGGCGCAAGAGAGATGCCCAGACTATCAATGTCATAGGAAAACTGTCTGATCTGATGTTGGGGCAAGTAATCTGTCCAAAATATTTGGACCCTGAGAGTCCTGTAGTTGATGTCCACATCAATGGCACCATAATACCCCATACCTTGATTGATCTAGGGGCTACCATTAATATGATGATCAGGGACACTATGCTTAAACTCAACCTTCAGAGTTCCTTGAGGAAGACCTCGACAATGCTGCAGTTAGCAAACCACTCTACCATGACTCTTGAAGGGATTGTGGAAGATGTCTTGGTCTCTGTTGACTCTTGGGAGTACCCTGCAGACTTCTTGGTTCTTCAGCCAAAGGTGAAACTCACTGGATACCCCATCATTTTGGGTAGGCCTTGGCTAGCTACTGCAGATGCTTACATTAGTTGTCGAGCTGGAAGCATGACCATCAAGAATGGGCCTATGTCTAAGCAGCTAGTCCTCTATCATCCTGCCCAACCTCTGCTAGAACATGACTTACCACTCTGGTTGGAAGAAGGAGATGAGGGTGTGGTCTACTCTGCACCTTTTTGCATAATAGAAACCACCAGGGGAGGCCCTCAAACCAAGGATGACTTGATTGAGAATTTGATTCAAAATCCACCTCCTGGTGCACTGTCATTAGAAGAGTTGGTGGAAGATACCCAAGCCAGTGCTTTAGTGGACTTTTGTCTGACTGATCCGACCTCTCCTAGAGTTAAGAATGTGGAATTTGGCCCTGAAAGAACCTTAAAGATCAGCTCCTCCTTATCTCCCTCCCAGGAGAAGGAGTTGTGTAGCTTATTGAACAACCATTTTGATTCTTTCGCTTGGAGCTACAAGGAGATGAAAGGAGTCCGCCCGTAAGTCTGTACCCATCACATCTACATTAAAGAGGATTGTAAACCAGTCAGGCAGCCTCAGAGGAGAATGAATCCAGCCCTTAAAGACATCGTCAAGGAAGAATTGCAAAAATTGCTGGATGTAGGATTCATCTACCCTATCTCTAATAGTGAGTGGGTCTCACCTCTAGTGCTTGTTCCCAAGAAAAACAGGAAGTGGAGAATCTGTGTAGATTACCGAGAACTTAACAAAGCCAACAAGAAGGACCATTTCCCTTTGCCTTTCATAGATCAAGTGTTGGATGGACTAGTAGGGAAGAAGTTCTTTTCTTTCCTAGATGGGTTTAGTGGGTATAACTAGATTCAAATCAGCCTAGAGGACCAAGATAAAACCACCTTCACTTGTCCATGGGGTACCTTTGCCTACTGGGTCCTTCCCTTTGGGTTGTGCAATGCTCCTGCCACTTTCCAAAGAGCCGTATTGAGCATATTTGTTGAACTAGTTCATGATTTGGTGGAAATCTAAATGGATGACTTTACTCCTTATGGGTCCAACTTCCAAGAATCATTAACTAACCTGGGAAAAGTTTTAGCCAAGTGTATTGAGATGAACCTGTCCCTCAGTCCCAAAAAATATGAATTCCTGATGACTGAAGGGATTGTGCTAGGTCATACCATTTCTTAGCAAGGATTACAGGTGGATACTAACAAGATCGCTATCATCCAAAAGGTTCCACCTCCTCAAAAGGTCAGAGATGTTCGGAGTTTTCTAGGCTTGGCCGGGTATTATAGAAGATTAATTAAGGATTTCAGTAGGCTAGCTTCGCCATTGTTTAGTCTCTTAAGGAAAGATGTTGAGTTTAAATGGACTGATGACTACCAAGGGGCTCTGGATGAGTTGAAAGATAAGTTGGTGCTGCCCCGATCTTGAGAGGTCCAAACTGGGCCCTACCATTCCACATCCACACTGATGCCTCGAACATAGCCATAGGGGCAGCCTTAGGACAAGTTGAGGAGAAACTTCCATATGCCATATACTTTGTTAGCAAAAACCCGTCCAAGGCAGAGATGAACTATACTGTAATCGAGAAGGAGTTCCTGGCCATATTCCATTCCCTAAACAAGTTTAGACACTACATCACTGGTTATCAAACACTTGTACACACAAATCATGCTGCAATTAGATATTTAATGAATAAGCCTGATGTGAATGCTCGTATCATTACATGGTTACTTTTTTTGCAGCAATTTGATTTGACTATCGTTGACAAGCCAGGTAAGGAAAATGTTGTTGCTGACTTTCTATCTAGATTGGATTTTCCTACAGGTGAAGAAGGGACAGTGGATGACCAGATGTCAGATGAACACTTGTTTGCTATCTCAGTACTCTCTCCATGGTTTGCTGATATAGCAAATTACTTAGTCTCAGCACAGTTCCCTCCACATCTATCCTCAAAGGAGAAAAGCAAAATCGTGAGGAAGAGTGCCCCATTCACTTGGATCGGGGGCAACCTGTTTAAACTTGGCCCAAATCAGATCTTGAGGCGTTGTGTTAGGGAAAAGCAAGTCTTTGACATCCTCCAAACCTGTCATGATGGACCCTGTGGAGGCCACTTTGCAGCGAAAAAGGACTGCCTTCAAAATTCTATTAGCAGGCTACTATTGGCCTACGCTTCATCAAGATGTCAGAAGATACATCCGCTAGTGTGACCGATGTGAGAGGATGGGGAAACCGACTCCAAGGGATGAAATGCCCCTCCAACCTCAAGTGACCTTTGAGCCATTTGAGAAGTGGGGCATGGATTTCGTGGGTCCTATCAATCCTCCTTCAAAGCAGAGGTCTTACATCATTGTGTTCACCAACTACATGACAAAGTGGTTAGAAACAAAGGAAATCAAGGTAGCGACAAAAGAGAAAGTAGTTGAGTTTTTAAGAGAAAATATTTTCTACAAGTTTGGCTACCCAAGAGAGTTAGTCACCGATCAAGGAAGCCAGTTCACCTATAACTTGATTGAAGACCTGCTTGCTCATCACAAGATCAAGCATAGAACTTCTAGCCCATATCATCCACAAGCAAATGGGCAGGTGGAAGTCACTAATAGAGCATTGGAAGAGATTTTGACTAAGGTGGTCAGCAGCAGCAGAAATGATTGGGCAGATCGCCTTGTTGAGGCCACCTGGGCCTACAACACCACTTGGAAAACTACAACAGGATTCACACCTTATGAGCTAGTCTACAGGAAGAAAGCTTTGTTGTCCATAGAGTTTGAATACAACACATTGAGGGTGGCAACTTAGCTATACTTAGATCTTAGCCATGGTCAACGTGAAAGATTACTGCAGTTGAATGGATTAGATGAACAGAGAATGCAAGCCCTCCTCCACTTAGAAGTAGTTCAACTACAGAGGAAGATATGGCATGACCGACACCTCAATGAAAAGCAATTCCAGCTAGGAGATTTGGCGTTGCTATATGACTCAAGGTACAAGGATTTCAAAGGGAAGCTGAGGACAAGATGGCTAGGACCATATGCAGTGGAGAAATGTAATGACAATGGTTCAGTCCTTATCAGGACCATTGATGAAGAAGCCATCCCCATGCTTGTCAATGGGCATCAATTGAAAATCTACAGGAAACCTTTCTGAGGCGCCCACGTCAGACAATGAGGGTGAAAACCTCATGGAGGCGCCCCAGCTGTCTCTAAAGAAAAAGATGTGGAATAAAAAGATCCTTGGGTGAAAACCTCTTTGAGGCGCCCAGGGCAGATAGCAAGGGTGAAAACCTCATTGAGGCACCCTAGCTGTCTCATTAGAAAAACCGAAAAAGGAAAGAGAGAAAAAGAGAAAGAAAAAGACAAGAAAAAAAAAGAAAAAAGAAAACAAGACTAATCTCTGTGAAGTAATTGCAGGTTGCAGGGAATACATTACAAGAAAAGAGGGGCATGCAAAATGAGGACAGGGGTCCGTAGCAGGCTCCAGGACATCCCTTTAGACACCCCCTCCATGACCACTCACCTCTCAGTGGATTTGGTCACATTCGGGTCAAGATTGGGCCTTCTCCAGGAAGTTCTGAGCTTTCTATAGGAAGTTCCAGGCTTTTCTATAGGAAGTCCTAAATTTATACAGGAAACATCCTGTAGAATCTTCGGATGAGCCAAATGCAAGTTTGAAAAGGAATCTGATGGTTGGGATCAGTTTGCTAGGCCTGCAGCCACACCTCTATTCAATCCAACACCATGTGGCGCCCTGTTCCATCTCTGGACACCTCTGTCACCCACCTGGTTATGTGTCCCTGCACAGTCATACAAAGAGCCCTGTTTTCCCCAGATTGAAAAAAACTTTTCCAAGTGACAAAACAAGCAGAAAAGGCTCGCACACTCTACCTGTTCAAGCTCCATCTAGACTCTTCATCAATGCAGCCAGCCCTTGTTTGCAAAATGGCCCTGCTCGTTTAGCCTGCATCCCAGGAGGAGAATCAGCTACAGGACATCCTACAGGAATCCTGTAGCCATTGATCCCTTTGGAGCACATACTCTGGAGGCAGGGGCAGCTGAAATCCACACAGGGAACATGAAAAAGGGCTCATCTTGAACGTGAACACCTCCTCAACAGCTGAGATCAGACAAAACCTATCCATGCAGTGTTTATCATTGAAAGATCGGGTTCCAAAGCCATTCATGCAGCTTCAAAAAATGGAAGAATGAGTGCTAGCACCCGTGCACGAGGCAACAACAAGTGAGGTAGTGATTCCAAGGTCCAAAATCTGCATAGCGCGTCCATGGGAATGCAGTTAATTGTCTAACCTCATTCATCAATTGCATGAACTATACTTCGAAAAAATTGCATGTCTGTGAAAATGGGTGGATTGAACGAATTTAGTGGCCAGTCAACTGGCCACCCTCAGCCAGTTACACCACTTCGGGGGATCCAAATGAGCTCAGTTATGTTCAGACTCGCCAACGAGCTGTGTAGCTGACACGTGTGGAGTGTCCAGTCGGTGAAAATTGGCGGATTGACAATGGTGGTGGCGGTTAATGGTAGAGGGGAGGTAATGGCGGCTAGGGACACGCAAGAGAATGATGACCATGACGATGGATAATGGTTCGGTCCGGCCACCTCACCCCCTTGCCACGAATTGTGCCGCAGTTCAAAATTCTTGGCTGAAAGGCTCGCACATCTGCTGTAAACTCGCATTTGCATCGTCCTGGCCAAAGTACTCGTCCTCTGCTTCCATAATCCTTTAACCCGAGCTTTTCGACCAATTTCGAAGTTCTCCCACATCCCGAGCTCGTTCAGAAGCGCAGTTACATCCTACAGAAGCCGGCAAGCATCCTACAGGAAGAAGTTCTACAGGAAGTACAGCACAGCCTCCTGGAACAGAGAAACCTGAGCTTTCCTTTGACAAATTTGGAGTTCTGAAAGACGTAGGCTCGAAAAACACTTTCCCTGCATTGTATATTTCGAAAGGTGGTGAATTAAACCGTCTGAAGTAGGGATATTAGAGCCAAGTCTTCCTGTGGGTCAAGAATAGTAGTTTTCTTGTGTAATTACATAGAATTTCTCAGTCGGTCCTGTGTCAACATTCTCCTCCAAGGTTCCTGTGAAAAATGTCTCGTGTAGAAAAGATAAAGCACTGAGAGGGCTAGCCTGTATATAGAAATTTGAAGTTGCAAGTTTGCATGTATGCTGGGAGTAAAAAAATTGAAGTGTTGTACCCTGTCTGTGGAAACAAAACTTCCCCCTCAATACACAGACAGTCGAGTTCAGGCAACAACAGCATGAGAACCAGGGATTTGGTGCAGAGTTGAAATATAAACACCTAAGAAATCCTTTCTCGAAGCTCAAAGGAGGAAAACATAAAACAACACTCCCTTTCTACTCAGAGAATTTAAATAGAACACTCCCACCATGTTAGGAGGGTTTATTAGGAAGGAACCCTCGGATTCCAGAAAATTGCGTGAACATCCCGCAGTAGTGGACCTCTTCACCCGTGCTAACTGGATGGCATTTTGTGATAAAATTTAGGGACATGATGATGAAATAACAGAAGAATTCTTGATGTCCCTGCAACCTAAATCAAAGACTCTGGCAAGTGTGAATTTCAGAGGGTTGACCTTAAATATTGCCCCTAAACTCATTAGTCGAGTCACTAACCTGCCATTGGGGATACCCTCGAGCAATGAGGAGAGAGCATTAGGCCAAAAAGCCAAGAAAGAATTCTTCCTACCAGAGGAACAATTTTTAGAAGATAAGAATGGGGTAAGGAGGGCCAGTTTACATCCTCTGTGCAGCGAAGCCAGTCTCCAAATTATGAAATACATTACCTGTGAGGGGCGGTTCAATATTGTTTATGGCTATCATTTCTGGTGCTAAAAGAACTAAGACATGGGTTGGATTTACCCCCAGAGCAGAAGTTAAGCATCCCCTATATTCTCTTGCAATCATTGATTGAATGTGGCACAAAATTGAAGGAGGGCACCCCAGATCAGCTAGCCCATCATGGGCTCATCAAGCTCTTGGTAGAGGATGGCCTCCATACCTACCTTGTCCCCCTCTCCTCAGAAATTTTCCGCAATATTTCCAAAGATGATGATATAAGAATTCTGGCCGAGGAACTCACCTCATCCAGCAGTGAAGAAGGGAAACACTGTTGGGTCCCTATAATACTAGTGATTACCCCATTACTATGGTAGTTGTACCCCTTATTAATATTGTTGTGCCCCTATTGCCCCCATATTGTTATTAT